>QVOA01005745.1:0-95419 GCA_014825685.1 Pseudomyrmex cubaensis | reverse complement strand
CATCGTTTTTTTTCTTTGTTTAATATATATCAAGATTCACTCATCGAGAGATTAAATTTAATCGATATTTATCAGATTAATACAACCTGGATTAATACAACCTAATTCATTGTCGCACATTGAATATCGTAAGTCGCCTGCATGCAACATAAATACTTTTCATCAATAAAATATACATAAATATTGCGAAATAAATTTGTAATAAAACAGTTTCAAATAAATTAAAATATTTTTTTGCAAACTATCTTTTTTTTCGCAAAAATTACACGTTACTGCGTGGAAATAATTCAAGCGCGTCGCTTTTGCAAGCATTATGTATATCTGATGAGAGTATTTTAAATACTCGTAAGTATTTTAAACGATAACTATTGCAAAAATAGAAGAACTTTGATAAAAATAGAAGAACAGTGACAGTTTTCTCTATCGCTTTCTTTGAAATCGCACTACGAAAGAAGATATATTTTTGTCAGCTGTTACGAACTTTGTATTTTTGATTTGAAGATTGTTTTTCGATATTTAAAATTGTAGATTCAATATAAATTTTTGATATCCTTTAGTCTTTTATATATTTTTTCTATTTTTGTATACTTGTATTATACTTATATATAAGAAAAATATAATAATTATTTTTTCAAAAGAGAAAGGATTTCTTTTTTGATTTTAATAAAATGTAAGTTAACTCCAATGTGGTATGTTTGTGTGTATACATGTGTATCTACTGTAAGTTGATTCTCCGACGGTTTACGCGGCGAGAAAGGATCCGTGTAATCTCAATCTCGTCTTTGTTCGGAAGCGACACGCGGCAGAATTATTCCCGCGGGATTATTTTCTCCCCAACAATTCCGCACTGAATACATCGGATGCGTAACGCTCGCGATTTCTTTTCACGGAACAGTTTGGGAGGTCGTTTAAACATTGTGTCACGTTTTCCGACGCGCAAAATTCAATCCGTACAACCAAAACCCCTATGCACGCCATTGTAACGAGAATAAATGGCCGGTCTGTTATCAAGTGGCCCGGATCGGAAAGTCTCACGGACGGAACTAAAACTACAAAGAGAGAGAACCGACATTCACACAGTGTAAATACAAGAACATCGAGAGTAAAAGTAAATAAATGAGAAAGGAATAAAATAAATAAAATGAGAAAGGAAGACGTGTTGAGAGAATCGCATTGTGACGATATTCAAGTTAGCGACGTTTTATATCGAACCGTTTAACAATCTATATTGCTCGACTAAGCTTAAAGTAAAAAGTTAATGAAAAGGGTTAATATTATGTTCAAACTGACCATCTCCATTTGGTTAGGTTCCGCCCTTAAACTAGTTTCGTAAAAGTTTAAGGAGAGAAAGATTAGAAGAGAGAAATAGACCTTAACAAGTGTTAATATCCGGAATCTTCGGAAGAAGAGTCGGGGTGTTTAGAAGAGGAAGAGAGAAAAGGAGAAAAAAGAGAAAAGAGAGAGAGAGAGAGAGAGAGAGATAAAGAGAAAGAGAGAGATAATCAAGAGAGAGATAAATAGTTGATAGTATAGAAGAGAAGAGTAGAAGAGATGAGAAGGAATAGAGAGACAGAAGATAGGGAGATCGCACGTCATTGGTGAATCCTTTCGTCAACACGACGCCGCGACGCAAACGAGCCACTGAGGTACGTGTAGCACTTTTGATTATGCTTGATTAATTATTCGCCACCTGTGCTTTTATCCTGCTTGTGCTCGCTCGGTGTGCACCTCTCCAGTATGCACCGGACGCATAATCAGGTTCCCCCGTGTGTAAACACGGGTATAGAAAATTTACACCACAGAATTAACAGCAGCGTCCATTTGCGGTCGAGCGATCGTGCTGAACGACGAAGATTCGAAAAAGACGTTCCGGATCCCATTTACGGTTTTTATCACTTGAACGCTTTGCTATTTGAGTGTCTCTGTGTACATCCTATTCTGTACGCGCGCACACATACTTACAATATCAACTATATCGCAAACTGTTTTGGATTAATAAAATACCTATGAATCTGCTGTTCTTCGTCGTTTGTTTGTTTGTTGTTTTTTTCTTACAAGCGTTTGTCTTTTTCTGCCTGCGATCGGAAAATCCTGCTTTCTTTTCTCTTTTTCTTTTTAGTTTTATTCGATAGATAGCTTCTCGATAGGTTCGAGTACAGAGATAAAAAGTTCCGCTTCTTTATCGGAAGATTGAATTAGAGGCGCCAAAGTAATATCGTGATTAATAAGATCGCATTTAACTTCTTTCGAATTGATAGGAAAATGAGGGTAATATTTTTTTTTGTTAAATTTATTGCATCTATTTTTTGCGATTAAATCGGATATCGTTTTCATACTCTTGCGTTCGACCTACTTTTTTCCACTTTCTCTCTTTTTTTTCTCTGCATTTTCTGTGTAAAGCTGAAAAAAAATCCGTGACTACCTTTCAGTTCGTTTTATTTATATCGAGGAAAATGAAAAAACTCAGGTATAAAAAATAGAATAATTCTCAAGAAAAATAATTATCTTCATTATTGATAATGAAAAAAAGAGAGATTTATATATTAAAAAATACAAAATTATTATACATACTTACCTGCAATATAAAAACAAATCGCAAAAATAACACGTAGATATAACTTAAAAATCTGCGAAAACTTAAAACTAGCGCTTCAATATTGATACAAGTAGTTAAGGATGCAAATCAACCAAAAATGTGTTTTATCTTTTATGTCTTTTATTTATTTATTCATTTTTTTTTTGCATCGCAGTAAGTACGTATAAATCGCTATATATATTGTAATAAAAATAAAATAATTTGACGTAACAGTTTATAACGTAAACTAGTAAACGAAACATATATATTGAGCGAGAAAAATATTTTAAGAAAGTTATTTAACAGAATTGCTAACTAAATACTGGTAACTAAGTCTGGTAAAAATTTCGCGCATATTGAAATTAAAATATGTTTAGGTGCAAATTTTAAATCATGAGTTGCCGTGAATCTAATATTGTAATGTTTTTCAACAACAGTATATAATAACCAGATATACATATATACATCGAGCAGTCATATGAATACATCAAATCTGGATATATGCATTTTAATTTTTTTTTTTTTTTTTCAGGACGGAAGAGAAAATTCAATATTTAAAACAAAAATTGAAATATGTGAATATATTGGATTCATACCGATTTCGAAGTTCTGTTGACGACACGTAGTCATCAGTAGAAAAGACAGAGAAGGGAGAAGAAAGAAAGGGAGAAAGAGAAATTCCACAACGCGCGTGTATACAAACAACATATCTCATTGTACGAATAATCGTTGAGTAACGTGAAATTAATTAAGTTCGCTGTCCCTTTTCGAAAAACACTGTTTGTTGCAAACGATATAATATTTATAAAGCCAAGAATTCTCTCGGTAACTCGGGAGGATCAAGATTTTCGCATCTCATTGATACGATCGGGCTTACAGAAGAAGAGTTTTTATAATTGCTTGCGCCGCCGCGCTTTTACACGATGTTAATTAAGAGTTAAATAGCAACTAACACACACACACACACACACACACACACACACACGTTCGAATTCGCACGTTTCTCATTACTCCAAAGATCAGATCGATGCAGGAACAAACGCATGTAACGAGCTTACATATATATATATATATATATATATGTGTGTGCGTGCTGCATAGTCCACAAAGGTCTGTTTAGACGCGACGACTTTTACAATGACATCAAAGAAGCACATCGTAACATTGCCTTAAAAGACTCACATAACAAAGATCATTCGGGAAAGAGGGTGGGGGAATCGATTGTTTACGAGGGAAAGACATGTAAGGGAAAAAAACAATTGTTTTCCTTTCATCCGGTAATTCTTGCAAAAGCTAATGTTACAAAATGCCAACAATAAATTTTAAAATCATCTTTCTTATGAGGTATTTCTTTGTTTCTATATATTTGTAGAATATATGTCGCTAAAAATGGCCGCCTGTGTAATATATTTCGACGTACTCTAAAAATCTCCCTACAATCGCGCGAGATCACGCTCTCCTCTTGTACAACAATCGTAAACTTAAAAAACGATCGCGATTATTATTCGTCTCTCGCGCAAGAATGACGTTGTGTGACTCGTGCGCGCGCACGCGCGCGCGTGTGTGTGTGTGAGAAATTCAAAAACTGTGTGTACAGATGCGACTCGCTTCTGGAAGCGATACCGTCATCCGAGAATCGTATCGTCGTCTAAAATGAGTTTCGGAGTACATAGTCCACACACACACACACACACACAATCTCGATTCGCATGTATAACCCGAATATATAACTGTTGCGTTAACTGTTTTCGTCCCCCCGCACAGAATGCGACCCTCGATCAAAGGCAGTGAAGATCAACGAGAACATTTTGCGCTCCTTCTTCACGAATGACGCAGCGAAGAATCGTAACTTCCTCCCGTTCCTTCGATTGGCATCGATTGTTCTGGCACCGCCTCGAAGAATATTCGAATTTTAACCTGAAAAAACTGCGTTACAAACGGAGAGATATTACAAGAACAACCACTCGGATAAATATTCAAATATTCTCCCAAGTGTCGAGGTGCCGCGGATCAGAAAACAAATACGATTCTTCGCAATTCACGAAGACGGATACACGATTTACATTCGAACGAAGGCCGCGATGTAACTCGTGGGGGTTTTGTTTTTTATACCTCGAAAGTCTAATTATTTATATATATATATATTATATAACATTCGTCGTGCTATCTAACTACCCTTAACAACAGTAAATATGTTTCAGTTGGTATTCACGTTGGTGATAAAATTAGTATCAAGTTTGCTCAACGAGTTTGTTTTGTTCTGATTGACAACAATCTCGAAATCTCTCTCTTTGTCTCTTTTTGTTTTTTAATTGAAAGATTTCTATCAAATTCTCGCTTTACATTTTTTAGAAATATCTTTTTACCGCGTCTCTTCTTCGTGTTGTTTCATTTTTCTCTGAGCTTCTCGAAAGGTAAAAATTGTTTTGACGATTTTATTATATTTTCTGAATTCGATGTACGTTCGGAAAATTAATTCACTACGCGTAATCGCACAGAATTTCACACGAAATACACTCTTGTGTGTATATGGGATCGTTGTGAAAATTAATAAAACGGTACGCAACAGAAAAAGATTACAAAACTTTCTCGGTCGCAACAGCTGCGACAATCCAATCGCAATCAAAGTAATTTATTCTTCGGTTTTACAAAAGTGCTTTGTAAATTACTTATCTGCGTCAATTTCGAACGGCAGTTTTCGGCAGATTTTATTAACATCTTCTACCATGACAAAGAGTTCTACAGCTTTTGTCTTCTTCTTTTTCTTGTATATAATAAAATTTGAATTTAACAGTGAAAAAATATATTTCGTAATAAACACCGAGAGAGAGGTTTATAGATCGTCAACAACAGGGTTGCCTGGTAAATTTCACCGTCGAGTTCGCGTCTTAGGTCCGACTTGAAAATAAAAATTAGTTCTCGGCTCTTTTCGTATTCACAAAACGAAGATTTCTCTCAAGATTTAAATGGTTGAAAAATGCAGTTCTTCCGCGTATTCTCTCTCTCTCTCTCTCTCTCTCTCTCTCTCTTTCTTTTTAGCAGTTTATTTGATTATTCTTTTCTCTTGTTCTTGTTCGTGTTCCGAGATGAAAGCGACACACAACCCTGACAACCCTGATCAATCTTACCAAAAATTCGACTAAGTTAACACGCGGGTTTTTCGCGCGTCTTTTTTGTGTGGCTATAATTCAGTTGCTGCAACAATAAAAATGCACTATGTGTTCTCAAATTTTGCAAGTCATACGCATTTGTGTAATATCGAACCGATCGCGATTTCTCGAACTTACGGATGCGCGATTACATCTCTCTCCGTGCGAATTTTCCGTCAAGGAAACTTTAGCTAATCTAATTAAAAAAAAAAAATACTACGCTGAAGATTATATAATAGAAAAAAAAAGTTATGAACACTCGCGAATATAATATCAAAAACGGTATTAATTACTCGCTAATAAATAGTAAATGACTAATGCAATGACGTGTTTGTTTGTTTGTTTTTTTTTTTCGAAAACCGGTCGTATATTGCACAATTACGTCGATGGTTGTTGCTTTGCTTCCGTTCGCGGGCGCTTTCGCGCCTCCTCGTTTCTTCTTCCCCCGAAGTCCCGCGAGGAATTCTTGCGAAGAAGATCAATCCTGAAGTTTTCAAAAAGACTCCCACAACAAAGGAATACATTTCGCGTGTACTATAATATATATATATATATTATTATATATATATATATATATATACGTGTATATAAAATTAGCGACGTCGTACTCTGGCGAAAAAGGAATTGCAATATAAGTTCCGCTAATAAAATATCATAGAAACCTGTGTGTATTCCCTCTTATACAGGATATTAAATAAATACACTATATGTACACATATGTACTCGCGATTTCATATATATATATTTAGCACATATGCGTACCACATCTAAATTTTTTTTTCTCCGCATTTCCTCTTCTTCTTTTTTTTACTGATAAACGGGCCGCATCCCTCCTCCCCCGGAAGAGATGCGGCGTGTGACTAGAACGTTACTTGTTTCTTTTTTTTTTCTCTTTTGAATTATATTAAGGCAAACTCACTTTTTCTCGCACACATTTCTCTCCCTCTCCTCTCCTCGTTTTTCTTCCCTCCTCGTTTTTTTCTTTCTTCCCGATTGATTTTTCTTCTTCTTTTCTCTCTTTCTCTCTCTCTCTCTCTTTCTCACTCTCTCTTCGTTGACTGACATTTTCGCAAGCACACGCACTCGCGCTCTCAGGTACCTAACACATGCATACACACACGTATACATATTTCGCACATCGAATACGTCGCACGCGATCACGGTTCGTTGTGTTTAAAATGTCTCAGGTCGGGGGGATGATGAACTTATGCGATTCCCGGACACAGTCATAGTTTGTTCTGCGCGAAATCACGACGATCTCGCCGCGAGTGTGACCTGCAAGTGAGAAATTAAAGAATCGCTCAAAGAAAGGCACGACAAGTAAAGTAATTTCTCGGGAAGTAAGGAATAACGAGTACAAAAATAATAATAATTCCGAACTAAGTTATTAGGATCAATATGAGCCTACACGCTGGATGTTCGTGCAAATAGAATTATAATTTAAAACTTTGCTTAAACTTTGTGTAAATCTAACACACATCGAAATTCAAATTAAATTTAATTCGAAAATTCACATAGAATGTTTGGTTTGCATCACGAATATGTGAAATACTCAATTTACTCTCTTCGCCCCTATGGAAATTTAAAAAAAAATCCATTGCGAAAAAGACACCTCGGCCAGGAGTCGAATCCGGATTAATGGATTTTTTAAATGGATTTTTTAATTCCATGGAGAGGTAAATTGGGTATTTCACATATTCATGATGCACACCAAGCGTCCCATGTGAATTTTCGAATTAAATTTAATTCAAATTTCGATGCGTGTATTTTACACGTTAAAGAAAAGTTATAAATTATAATTATATGAATATTTATATTTGCACGGACATCCAGCATATAGGCTCGTATTGATTCTAATACTTAATTTGAGATTTTTATAAGCATTTAAATTGTAAAATAATAATTTTTCAAGTATTCGAAACAAAATACATGTAAATGTTAGAGATCTGAATGATGATTTGCGTGAACAGCTTGTGAGAGACAGCTTGAATGTGGGTCGACGGTGATGTCGCGCAAAACTTGGGACACACAAAAAGCTGTCCGCGCTGATCGTTCTGCGCTATATTTAATCTTTAAGAGGATGCTGGAGTGACAGCCGAACTTCGCGACGAGCGAGCGAGTAAAGTGGGTGACTACATTATCGTGACACTAATCGTCGAGCGTGATCAACAAAGACAAACGCAAATTGTATGTGTACATACGCACACTTTTCTTCCGGATTAAGCTTCTAATGTGAGTTTTATGTATTCAACATTGTTCTTTCATGTATTCCGAAAAATGGAAAACTACATGTTTTGTACGTGTGAAGCGCGGAACTTTCCGAGCAAAAAACATCTTCACGAAATGACATTTGCGCAGACAGCAACCGATAAAAATAAAAATACAGAACTTCAGAACTTGTTTTTCGTTTCTTCGACAAATATATTTTTGGACAGATCATTCTCTGTACTGTTGCACTCACCAGGTTGAAGTTTCGTTGAGCATACGCCTTGGCGGACGCCAGAACTAAGATACACAGTGGATAGGCCGACGTAATGGCGTCGCGTAATGGGCCCCCGATTTAGAAGCCCTGGATCACGCCGTAGGCCTCAAGGGTGGACATGATGAGGTAGAGCAGCCAAAGGGAGAACAGGAACACTGACGTGATGAGCTTTGGTACGAAAGGTCCGCCGAGCTCGCCGCCGATCGACTTCACTCGCCTCACCAACAGCACTACGATCACTAGACAAGCTTCGCTGCAGAACAGGGTGACGGAAAAGGCCAAGCTGCGTCAGAAAATATGCCATTTGGATGTGTAATTTACGTGAAGCGTCGTGAATCGTCGCGCTTGAAGAGTTTTTCAAGTATGGGATAACCGAGTGATAAACTTTGCGCAATCTCAATTTTTGTTTTCTTCCCTTGCTGTTCCGGACCAGAGATTTTAATCGCGCGAGAAAAGTCGCAAAAAATTTTCGCGGAAAAACTTATTTAATGCGATCTGATCGATCGGCGAAACTTTGATTTTTATGTCGTACTTTTTTAACAAACTTGCATTTAGCAGAGAGAAGCACATAAAGATCGATTTTCTTTCCATTTTCTCCCCAAGTTTCGGAGGAACTTCGAGCGATTTCGCTGAGATCTCGCCCGCTCCTCAAAGATGAATGGGAAAACTTCTCCGGCACACAACCGCAAGATTCATCTTCGAGCCCGAATCTGCGATGTCGAACTTCAATGTTAAAAGTCCACTGACGAATGGACATTTCGCGTGATCGAAGGTTCGTTGTGGTGACATCTGCGCGCTAAAACAATTGGGACTGTATATATTTGTAATCTATCTGGCTCTTAACAAGTCGTTAAGAAAATTGTTTAACGGTCCGCTTAAAACGAGAAGAAAAATCATTTTAAACGTTATTTTAACAAATTACAACGTGAAACATTTTTTACATTCAATTTTTTTCGCTACGAAACTATCACTCGATACTAGATACGATACTCTATCTCGCGAACGGTAATCCTCGTCGAAATCCTCGGAAAATGGAACACAGTATCAACACACCGCATAATAGGAGATTGGAAATGTCAAATGAAACACGAGTTTTCTGATGATCCGAAGCTACTTTCCCTGTGAAAAACAGAGTTCGCATAGAATTTCGAAAAATTGTATAAAAATAATCGCACGATTGTAAAAAATTGCGGAAGTCAATTGTGATCGACTCGGTGTGTGTGTGTGTCGTATAAAATACTTATTGAAAAACATCTAAATAACTAGACAGAGGAACCGAATATACTTCCGATACATTTCCGTCGATAAATGTCGACAGCAGTTTTACGTGACGACTTGGTTGTTGCGGGAGCAACGCGCATCGGCCAAGTTGCTGTCGGAATACTTTGACCAAATTTCTTGAGAATAGTTTCACGAACAAGATCGTAAACGGGAAATGACGACTGGTTATATCGAGGTCACGTCGTCGTCATATCTACCCTGACTAAGACTTTCTTTATGCGTGCGCGTGTGTGTGTATGTGTCTTGTTTCATGTCATCACGTCTTATCCGATCTTACCCCGGCAATAACAAGCCGGTTGCGCGATAAAAACCACGCGCACCTATATATGTGAATAAAAACGAACAAAGCTGTAAAAATATTTCCGGTCATAGTTTCAATTCGAAATATATTTTGTACTACAAAAAAAAACAGAAAAGAAAAAGAGAAAGAAGTTATAGTAGCGGTGCGTATCTGAAATTATACACCGTGCTCTAAATTTACTCGTGTAACACGATGCAATAAAGCCGCGCGGTTTTACGACACCGAACATTTAGTTAGTAATTGCTATCGGTACTTACTTGCCGGGTTCGACGAGGAACGGCTCGTTGTGGCAGGCACGATAAATGGCGGCGATACTCCACGCGACGCCGATCCCCAGGAAGACGTTTACCGCGTTACTTCCGGTCACATTGCCCACGCTCGCGTCGGCATATTTGTCCTGGCAAGCGGCCACCTTGCTCGCAAACGTGTCTGAAATAAATTTATGCGCTCCAGAGTCTTTGTCATTTTAACGGCCGCCGATGTATATCGAGCGTCGATATATTTCGACGTTTATTTAACGCCTAATAGTAGTGGCAGGGAATTAAGCTGCGTTGTCATTTATTCTCGCGACACGTACGTTTAACTCCGTAAAATAATAAATTGTGGATTTCCAAACAGACAATGCTTTTAGTTTTTGATAAATCCGCGCGCGTTCTTTATTGCGTCGTCTCCAATATTGCGCAAGGTCGCGTAAGAATTGTACAGGGTGGATTTAACGGCGCGCGTTTCAGTGGAAAATCAGAGATCGCCCCCGCTCTATACGTAGAGTTTCATTTGACCGAGACAACAATTTGCTGTAATGTCTCGGCCACGATTTGTACGAACTCGCCCCGGGTTTTATGGCGGGTTTGACCGCGCGCGAAGAAGGAATCGGACGCGCAAGGTGAACCGCGCGTCATCATCCGACGGTGATAAAGCGATATAAGAAAACCTCGCACCACGCGTACGAAATACAAGGAGATCTACGAGACGTGATGTAATAACGCGGCAAAATATGCGGTTTGAAATTCAAATCGCGTGTGCGGTAAATGCGACGCGGTTTTTCTGCGGAATTACATGCCGGGGACAAATGCGCGAGGAGTGCGCGAGGACTGCTTCTTCATCACGCGTCGCTGAATAGAAAAAACACACAAGGGAAAGTTTTTTGTTCCATTTTTAGAATTGACATAATTTTTCCCTAAAGAAAAAAATGCAATTACTATCACTCGCTCGTGGAATATAAAAAAGCGCGTATCTCGAACGAAGAGAAATGTTTCCTCTTACAATTTCGCACTCCGCGTTATTCCCGCATTCTCTTCTCTCCGGTACTAATTAATCAATCAAGCTAGCGTCCGCGATTGTTTACGCTCGCGCGTTGTCGCTGCTGAATGCGCCGGGCGCTGCTATTTACTACCGCTGTCGCCGCAGTAGTAACGCCCGGCGATTCATCCAACGTAAACGCGGTAATCAAGCTATTTCATGCTAATTAATTATTTCGTAGGTTTTTCCTTTCGCGAAGTAATGAGTAAAATACAATTGTGGCGATTAATCGTTGGATTTGCGATATATACACTTGTATGTGTATAAACTCTCTCGTTACGACAATCAATCATCGCAATTAAAGGGGAGAATTAATATAGTATTATACTAATTAATGTAGTATAATGTAGAGTATAGTATAGGAACTGTTACGAACAAAACCGATGCTATACGTACAATGAATGTATGAAAGATGAATCGCGTTGAATATTTTGCAACGCAATTCCCGCATATATACGCGACCTGTATTTTTAGATTGGTGAAGTATCTTTTTTTTAGTTATCTAAGAAAAAAGTCGCCGAAGTTATTTCTCCCAGAGAGAGAGAGAGAGAGAGAGAGAGAGAGAGAGAGAGAGAGAGAGAGAGAGAGAGAGCGATAATCTCTATTATAAATATTGATGAGAGGTCCTCGTCGAAGGAAGTTTCTCGCGGAGTTTCTGGTGAAGAAACACACTCACAGAGTACGAGAACGGGGTTCACGGGATGACTTAAATAATCCCGTACTAAGGAAGCTGTGCGTCATGCAAATTTCATCGATATTCGAAACGTGATACTACTATTCCGACACTCAACTGGCATTTCCGAGATAGATACAATTTCGAAGTTCTCTTCGGGCGCGCGTATTCTCTTCTCGGTGAAGTCTATATAAAAGGCGTGAAACGAAGAAAATCTCGTATATTTTTTTTGCAGCGCAAGAAAAAAGAGATACGAAGATAAAGATTCTCTTTGGTTTCAATAATAAAAAAAAAAGAAACAAAACGATAGCGCGGCTTGAAAATAAAAGATTCAGTTTTCTCGGCAAATTTACAGAAAAAAACTTATTATCAGATGTTAACTAAACGCTTTTTCTTCATACGTTACGATTTCTCGCTGGTCACGATGATTTCGCATTTACCGCACGTATATTGAGATTATACGATTACGTTTCGAGATGATCGGTTTCACGTACGAGGCAACGAGTTATGTGTTTTAGGTGCGCATTTCGAACTCAACCTATTGACCCAGAAACTCGAAATGGCACGGTTGTCGTTACACGCCTTTAATAGCTTTGACAACGCCCACTCAAATCACTTATTAAATGTTCTTTTGTCGTGGGTGTCGCACAAAAATAGCAAAACGCGACTGTGGGTCACGATCGTTGCGTCGGCGACTCCGATATAATAATTCAAAAAATTGATTTTCTTTAATGTACACTTGTGTACAATTGGTATTTCTTTATCACAAATCGAAGCAATAACGTACACTTTGTTGTTGCCAAATCGAATAGAAATGTTATTTCTATGATAGAAAAAAAAAAAAAAAAATTATCAACCTACACACATAGAAACTGTGCGTTCTCTCTCTCAACAATATTCTCGCAAACCTTTTCCGTGTCGGGACGAGGAAGACGTGTTTAATCCGAGCTTTAGGGTTGCACGTGTCAAACTCTATCCTCTTCCCCGGTATACGCGAAAGGACACGGGCCGTCGGTAGGCCCATTGTTCCCAGACACAAAGACCAAGTGCAATAAATTATCGCTGCTCTCCCGTAATCCCAAAATCCTGTCGCAATATGGCGGACGCCATAAATGGAATGCGAAATACTCGAGAGGGTAAACTTTCGATGTGGGAGTAATGGAAAGTTAACTTTCTCTCTCTCTCTCTCTCTCTCTTTCACAGATGTAAATTAATCTCAATTATTTTCTTCTTTAACATATACAACTCGTCTTCTATAATAACGCTCTTTAAATAGGATAAAGAAATTTTAATTTAAAAAATTGTAAATTATTGCAATTTAATTTGGTCATTTATTGTTATCTATTTAATGTATAAAAGTAAATCTTTTAAAAGTGTATAAAAAGTTAGTAAGCTATTTGGCCGCAGTTCCTTACTGTGTAACGTTTATCCGACGCAATGAATACGTCAGAAATAAACGCCAAAATAAACACACAATAAGGAGTGTACGGTGAGATGCGTGCACTTTAATAATTTAAGAGAGAGAGAGAAAGAGAGAGAGAGAATACACACACGAAGAAAACCACTCGTGCGAATCAAGCGGCGAGAATTTCTTGTATGTCATTCAACTTTCTTGCGAGATAAATAAGCGTTTTAGAGCGACGGAAACTACTTCCATTACGGTTTTACGAGTTTCAAGATGGCCGCGTTTGTCGTCGTTCTCATCTATCGAAGAAGATATATATATATAGGAAGCCAGATGAAACGTTCGTTTACCAAACGATAAAAATTAAAATTTTCGGTATTAAAAGATATATCAGTGTGTGTGTGTGTGTACGTGTATTTTTGACTTTTAATATCGTAATTCTCAAAATAAAGTATGTAAAGGCTTGCAGCGGCTTCGCGCAGATTTACTTACACGTTCCGGTTTTCGTTTTCTTTGGCACTCACCGGGGATGCTGGTACCGAGGGCGACGAAAACCACGGCTGTGACGGAATCCTTGATACCTAAAGTGCAACCGAAATACGAGGCAACGTCGCCGATTATCGCCGTTACAACACCGATCCCAAGAATGCTGATGATGAAGCACAGATAACCGCCGGCGATATCTGAAAAAATTGACAGTACACACGTGTTTGTTAATTTTTTCTTATGCTTCCATACGGGAAAAAATTACATCATATATGTGTATACATATATACATACACACATGTTTAATAATATTTTAGAGTAATATTAGAAGTAATATTACACAGTTTAATATTAAAAAGTATTGTAAAACGTGTGTTATCAAAGAGCTTTTAATTATTACGGCACGATATTTCCACGTAATTAAGGTAAGTTGTGCGTGAATTAAAAAACAAAAAAAAACAAGAATAATTGTTCTCATGTGCTAAACACGCATTTTACTATAAAGCCACACGTTTGAGAGCTTAATTACGTTTGCGAGTTTTCTCTTCGTCTGTTTACTCGCGGGAATAATTACGCTACTTCAGCGTAATCTCGTTCGCTTTTTTCAAATCACGAAGCACGCGCTTGTGTATATATTGATGTAAGACGCGTTGTAATTGTACTTTAATCGGTTTATTTTTGCCGAGTAACCTCCGCGCTAAACTGTGTGTGTATTAATTTAAATAAAATTAATTTAAACTTAAATAACCTTCTTCGACGAGCGAGAGCTTTAAATATTTTTTTTTGAAAGGGCCAGAGAGTTTCTCTAAAAACTCCATCTCTCTAAAAACAATTACCAAAATTTGGTTATAAGATACAACAATTTCGCAAAGTTTTACAAAGTATTACGAGACTAATAATATACACATTAAGCTGTACGTATATAATAAGATCAAATTGATCTTCACTCGAGAGATCGAAGTGTAATTTACGGACACTGTGCTTCTCGCTCGCCCTGACAACGAGAGAGGAAATTATTATTAGAGATCTTTATGGTAAGGCACGTTTACGCGGACGTGGGCGTAAAAGAGTCTGTAAACATCGCGGCTAGTTTTACCGTTAACACGTGGGGATCGATGTATATTATCGCAGCCACGCGTTTGCCCCTTGTAATCTCTCGCTAAAACTCAACTGATTTATTAACGTGTTTTGTGGTCTTTTTCAAAGCGCGACTCTCGCTCTCTCTTACCGATTATGTTACGTAATTATTGGAAAATCAGCAAGCTCAGAGACTCTTTCGACAGAGAGAGAAGAGAGTAGACCGAGTGAGCTTGCAATGACTTCGGGTAAATTAAACGTTTAAAAAAAAAAACGTTTTCAGGTAAGTTATGTAACTTCAATGCAGTGCGCGACTACGTCTATTATTAATTAAATATAACGCGACTACGTTTAACAATCTTCCGTTTATCTTGAAATACATACGACATTATCTTGAGCGTCACGCGAAAACGTCGATTCACTGATTTAAGTAAATTTCAGCGAGATAAATCTACAGATTTTTTGGCTTCGATAAATCTATCAATTTCTATTGTTTATTGAGAAAAAAACCTGCTTGGTATCTTAAACTTATAGGAGACGCACAACGCGGCCATTGTCGTAAATTCCGCGAACGAAAATTACTTCGGAAAAGAGTATGCGGGCGCGAGTCATCGTAAATCACGTGAAAATTTCGCGGAAAAGGCGAGAACGCCACGCGAACGTATCTGTGTGTATACGCGCCTGCATTTGCGCAGTGATGTATATATATATATATATATAATATATATGTTCGCAGGATTTTCTAATATTCCCTTGAAAAAGCCTCGAGAGACAGAAAAGGAGATACCAAAATATTTTACACACATTCCTCGCGCGCGTCCGTGAAAATTAAGTTCATCGAAATTCAATTCAATTTCTCTCGTCTTCGAATTATATCGCACATTTTTGCGATTCAATAAAAAAAAAAAAAAATATGTTCAAGATTTCTGTTTAGAAAACTAACATATTCATGAATCGTACAATGCCTTGTTGTATCGCAGCATGTCGCAGTTGCATCACCTGTGTGCGGTTGCATAAATTTAGAACTTGGATAACTCGAATAAATGATGCAAGCGGTCAGATTTATTTATTTAAAACCTGGTGTGTGGTACACGTGTAATCCCATTCTTTGTTGTCTCTATCCCTTCGCTTGCAGACCTCAAAAATGACTTACGAGTAAGACAGACTGGGTTTGTGAGACCCACGCAATTTTATACAATCGAATATTTCCGCGAAGAATCGATATTTTTTCAATTTTGTTTTTTTGAATCGAAAGTTTGAAACGATTCTGCGTCCATAAAAAATAAAAACAAATTGAAAAAAATCTCCAGTAGTTTCAAGAGAAATGTTTAAAGAAACCTAATTTTTTTTCTAGAAACACCGATGCTCAATTTTTGAGTGGGTCTGGCAAACTCATGTCTGCAGGCAAAGGGTTATTTATAAATACGCCACGTTGCTCGTTGAACATTTTTCTCAAAAGTCTTGAAGCTCGAATATAGGACGAACATTGTCTGAAGAGCAGTATTGTTCGCGCGAATATGACCGTTCCAACGTTGTGTATTTACTCGTTACTCGTGTAAAACTATTTCTTTCACTGGTTTGTTCGTAACTTCGCTCAACTCCGTCCGCCGAAAAGCTTTCCTCGATCATCTCCGACAACTTCTGACTGTCCGAGCCTTTCTCCTCGCGAAACGAGAGTGGTAAACACGCTTTTGCATCTTGTAACGAAGCGTTGACTTATAAGGACAGCGAAAGGAGACAGGAAAAGGGAGATAAACAAGATGAAACTACTACGCTGCTCGATACAGTAGTTTCCCCGAGCTTTTGCCAGTTCAGCGGGCTTTTGCGATTGTGCTCGCTGAAATAAAGCACGTCCTCCACGTACCCCCTCGCGCCCCTCGCCCACCCGTTCATCCCTTGCCGTCTTTCCTCGTTTTCTTCCACCCAATGGAGGCGACGCCGCGACTAAAGGATGCAGAAAAACCCTTTCTCCAGCTCTCGAAAAACAAGTAAAACAGGAAGAAAGAGTCAGAAAGGAATTAAAACTTTCGAAGCGAAAAGCATGGAAAGAATCTGAGAACCCTCCGCGAAATGGAATTGGACAAAAACAACGAGAGAATTTTTTAACCGCGTTCTTTATAAGTACCACGCACCGGAATAATAACTTGTACAATTTCTATTTGTCCTTGCACACCGAGCTTGAATGAAATCTCTTATATATATATATGTTTATTTTTCTGAGAGAAATATTATATTAAAAACTATCTGTCCGCATACGTGAAACACTCGGAGAGGTGCGCGCTTTTCGCTCCGAAGATTGCGCGCGCCGTCATAAACGCCACAGTGACACATACCGATCGAAATTCACTTTGCTTCCCTATCGCGTCAAAGCCGATCGCAATTTCGTGTCAGTCGATGTCGTTACTACGTAAGATTGCGACCGCTGTTCGCATTTGCGAGCAAATTATTACCTCGTGGACGAGCGCTGAAAACGCTTTTTCGCGAAACCCAACGACGTTTATCGACTTTGTAAAATCGTTCCGGCGATAGCGGAACACCGTGTATTTTCATCGCAATTTTGCCGCAAGACAAAACACCAACTTTTTTGCATATTTGTACATGTAAACAAACTACACGTAACTACGTGCAAAGTAAAAGAGAGTTTTTAATTAATTAATATAAAGTATATATTAAGTTGTGTGTGTGCGTGAGAATATAGCGGCATTACGCATGCAGAAGATATTGCCACTTACCGGTGGGTGGGACAAAAGCGAAAAGAACCTTCCAGAAGATGGTAAGTGAATGCATGAGATAATCCATCACTGATGGCGACGAGGGTTGACCGTTCTCCGCGTCGTCTTCATCGCCTCCGCTGACGGTCAGTGCTTCCGTAAATTGTTCTTTCCAGGAGCTTGTGCCTGAGAGCAATATTTCAAAATTTGCACATCAAAGGAACGAAGGAGAGAGGAAGGGAAGAAGAGAGAAATACGGATAGAGAAAATGTCTGCACAGTAGAACTCCGGTAATTTCGAGCATCACAATTTCGACTTCTCCTTTATGAACGGGCAAATAGTTATCCCGCTATTAAATGATTTCCCGATTCTTGAGTTACTGCGCGACTCGCGTAGAATGCGCGTCTATACCCACTCAAGAGTCTAAGAGAAAGAGAAATACATATCTTTTGTCTCTTGCCAGTCAGTCGGTCTTACTGAAAGAGGAAGGAAATAATCTCAAATTCTCGAAGACTTGAGAAGAAATCGGTCTCGTGCGCTCAAAGTTACTGGAGCTTTACTGTATCTCTTTCTTTATCAGTGATTTCGACGGAAAGATATTTAATCAAATTAGAAAAAAAAAAAAAACCAATAATTTTTGTAAAAGGAAACAAAGAATTTTATCTTTGTTTCCTCCAGTAAAAGGTCAATATCGTGCTGTTTAGCGAAAAGTGTCGGCATAAAGTGGCACACTTGATTCTTCCTCCCTCGGGGATGTCGAACGAGCAAATGAAGCGCTTTCATCGACGTGGGCAAAAGTCGAAAAACGCTTTGAGCGATTCCGCTTCACGGGGCGAGCGAAAGCAGAAAATGCAGAAAGGAAAGCCCGAACAATGAAAAGCGCACTATAATAGAGCAATGCAATGCTTTCCGCTATCGACTTCGCGCGCCGATACACGGTATAAATTGCAATTGGACTGACACAGTCCAATGTTTGCTTACACCATTTTTTGATTTATGATGCGCAATTTATTTCAGGCATTTACCTAAATGTTTATGTGACATTTGCAGAATATTTTTTTCTACAAAATATATTTGAAAAAATTCGTTTCTATTGAGAAACATTTTTACAAAATAACACCCTCGCTGTGCGTTACGCAATTAGTTTCGAGGAAACTTGAACAACATCGTTCATTTGAAGAAGAAACGAAACTAGATACAAAAGATTTCCTTTCTCTCCTCAGAAAAAAAAGCGTAAACTGTGTTACGAAGACTCTCTCTCGCACAAAAGCTGTCGTTGATTTTTGCAAGTTCGATTTCATCGGTGCTTTCGCCAAAGAGAAGCTTTTGGAAAGGCGGTGGGAGAAATAAAGAGAGAAAGAGAGAGAGAAGGATGCTTTCACGAAACGAAAAGCGCACGAAACAGTTTCCTGCTGCGAGGAAAAGGAAGCCTCCAAGTAGCACGGAGGAGGAAACGAACAAAGCGATTCTCCGCGTGCTGTAAGTGATAGCTTCAGATAGCTTCGTGTTTTCTATTGTCTTCTATGTTCGGTGTCGATATCGAAAGCGAATCCGGCGCAGGGTGTCATTTTCGAGGCTTCCATTGGAAATTTATTCGATGTTGTCGCAAAAAAAAAAAAAAATCTGAATATGCAATACAATAGCATGCAATCTGAGCGTATGATACAATTACGTCATTTGCGAAATCGCGAATTTACAGTTTCGAAATAACATTTTTATTTGATACATTTTACCGGATTTGAACTGTCGAGTTCGTGTAATTCGTATATCTAACTTGATATACACGCGCATCAGAAGAGACTGCGCGAGAAAAGAAGAAATATGAAAAATATGAAGTACGACGGTATATGAAACTGCAGCAAAAGAGAAAGGAAAAAAAAAAGAAAGACAGACAGAGAGAGAGAGAGAGAGAGAGAGAGAGAGAGAGAGAAAGAGAGAGCGCAAGTAGAAGGATGCAGGAAATGCAGAAACGTGAGAATCATGCATATGGCGTCCAGGGAGTCTTGAATTTCACGAGCCTGCACATAACGCCGCATTCCTCAGGGTTGCATTTCTGAAGAGCCCCCAATCTAGATGCTAGCGAATCCCGCGATGCGCATTTTGTCCCCCCATCGGGAGAGCTGGGTTAGAGGCGAGGTTGGGTTAGAGGAACGCTCTCTTGCCGTTCGATAAATAAATTTACGAAGTTGACGAAGGGAAATCTCGCGGCGCACGAAATTTCCCGTCTCATGTTTTTTTTTTTTTTTTTACAGCACGGCTGCGAACATTGTATCGCACTTCAGAAATACAAAACAATGTCACCCCAAATAAAACTTTTTATTTTAAAGAAAGATACCGTAAATAAACGGGAGCAAAAATTTTCAGCTGTGTTCCGACTTTTTAAAATTTTTAACAATTTTGTTTTTTTCATTTTTCTACTCTTTCAACACGTTGTAAATAGATAGCGCTCGACGTTTTATAAGTCTCAGTGTGCAGAGATATTCTTTATACCGATATGTGTCCAGAAAAAGGATTTAACCTAAGAACTCACCGAGTATTATGGAGGCGTTTGCTCGCTGTACGAGCTTATCTACGGTGTTCTTGAACTCCTTGGACTCTTTGATCCTTATCTGTGCCCGGGAAACCTCGCCCAACCGGGGTCTACCCAACAGCGCCATTTTCTCCTCGTCTGTTCGCTCCTCCGGCTGCTTCATCTCCGCCGCCGCTGCGATTCCTGCCTCGGCTGAAACCAGAAAATCGCGTCTTGCTACTTCAATAGTGTCGGGGCACGTTCTTTAACAAAATAAGTAGCGAGCCGGCTTGCGCGCGTCAGTCAGACACAGAGAGGATTTCCGATTTAAAATAAAAACACAATGCGACATTGAGTATCTTTAGTACCGCAAAAATATTCACAGCCGTTCAATACGAGATTGCGAAGTACATTTTTTTTTTTTTAACCACAAAACCGATGTTCACGTTCGACATTTAATCCGAAACATTAATCAAACGATTTCACGATGTAGATCGAAACGTTAAATATTAAAGTTAAATATTGAGTTTGTTACCGAAAGGGTACATTCATTTTGTATCAATTTCTTCGGAATTGAGTTCCATTTTAAAACAATGTAAAATCGTCCATTTATATAAATATATATATATATAAATGTGTGGGTGTGTGTGTGTGTATCGTAGAAAATAGATTGCCCAACAAAGGCTTAATAAAAAGTGATTGATCGAGAGCGTTATTAGACGCGCGTGACTGATTGATATGTACGTCTGCGATTATCACGAAAATCGACCTAAACAGGGCTTTAAACGCGAACGATAAACGCGACGGACAGCTCGCATTCTCGCACTGGACGCGGCTTCGTTATCGATTGGCCTCATGAATTATAGTCGCTCGCTTCTCTTAGGCTAATTCCGTGCTCCGTGTCTGACCACATGCCGACTCGCACCACTTGCGAACAACGCTTTCTTCTTTCCTAGCGCGAAAGTGAAAACAGCAAAGTGAAATTAACTCGGATGGAGTGCGTATAGGAGAATATGGGAATACATCCTACACGTGGCTGCAGCACACACGAAATATTTAAAATGTTTGTTTTCGTGAATTAATTCTCACATCGTTTTTTATTTTCACGCAGATATTGTGCACGTACTGTATATCGAACGAAGAACAGTTAGTCTCGTGTGTATGGTCTCTCATTACTTTTTTATCCTCGTAATCATCCGAGGAAATGTGTGTGTGTGTGTGTATGTGTAAAGTGCGACGTAACTGAATATTTTAAAATACATCATTTATGTGATAATACAAAAGATTCCGATAATGCATAATCATAATATACGTATAACATGGAAATTCGTATACATAAAACTGCAGCGCCGAGCTTTCAAATGCATAAATAATGTCGGACGACCACATTTATCTTCGCCATCTAGGGATGATCGATATATCGCGGACATTTCGACCAATGACGAATGATGCACTCATTGTCGTTGTTTCTCGTCGACGACGACGGGCGTTATATCGTATTTCATCGCAAAAAAAAAAAAAAAAGAAAATAAAAATTCGGTTGTAGATATTCGAAACTCGTTCACGAAAAATCAATATCACCAGAGATGAGAATTTTTATTTATAACGTGTGTTTTAATTAGCGCGAATCGAAACGCGGTCAACGAGCGCGAATCTGTTCCTCGAGTGCATCAATTGTGCGTTCCGTGACGGAATTTTTCAGCGAAGAAATGGCACGAAACACCCCCTTTGACCGGGGGACGCTTTGTGCGGAGGAAACGACGAGAAAACTGCTCTCTCGTCCGGGATCTCGAGATAATTCTCGGCATTTTCCTGGTGAATCGAAGACGATATTGGGTTTCCCGTGTGGAGTTTTGTGACTTGTGACTTACTCTGTGGCGGATCTGTCGCCTCTTGCAATTCCTACCCTCGTTCACCTCGAAATCTTGTATATAGGATTACGCACGTCGTCGAATTTCGCGCAGTCTCGGTAAACCTCCGATAAACTGACGGATCATCTTCGCTTTCCCGCAAATCCATTATATGTGCTATTACCTCAGATAATAACATAACGCTTTATACTAACAATTGACAGGTAGATTTCCAGATATTTATTTATAAATATGATATTCAGTATTTCTCTGTGCCATGTAAATCTTTAAATACGTGAGTAATTGAAGCAAATAATAATAATCAAAAGTTTGAATAAAATAAAATTTTATTTTTTTAATTAGATTTTAAATTAAATTTCACTTCGTAATAATTAAAAGTTAAATTTTTGTATTAAAATCTTACAAAATTATGAGCAAAAAAAGAACTTATTTAATCTCAAAAGCACACACAATGTCTCGACAATGTCAAAAGTTTTTGTTGCTTCTTGTTTCGCCAGCGGCGAAACGAGTTGTAAGTTTTTGGGCGCTCCGTCAAATTTTCTGATCCCCCGTAAACATCTTTCTCTCCGGGGGCAGATATAAATTTGTGTTTACTTTTGTGGCTTTCGCTGTGTGTTCTCCTGTTACCGTTAAAAGCTTCTTATCCCACGAAAAGCTTATATCCCGACTGAAGCTCGGCGAGTTGGCTTTACCCCATTGGCGAATTCAATTTCGCTCGATTTTTCCCCCCGTCCCGAAGGATCAATGCGCCCTCTCCATTATCTCTCTAACTCTTTACAGTTCGGATCGCGTCGAATATATAACGTTCGCGGATGACTGTACGTCGAAATAATCCTAATGGCAAAGCATCGAATGATTTATTAAAACCCGCTTTTTTAGATTTTGAAGCAAAAGCGTGTTGCGAACACGCGCTCGGACAAGAAAATGCGATTTCATTCGCACGCGGAAAAGAAGATGAAAGGAAAGAACGAAGAGAGAAAAAGACAGAGTGAGATGTAAATGAAAGAGGTAATGAAGGATTAGAAATAGAGAGAGAAGAATTAGTGATGGAGATTAGTAATGGAGGGGTCGTGTCCGATCTCTCCCAAACGGGGAGAGGGAGGTCAGAATCAATGAACGATTACAGCCGATGAGCGCCGGACACGGCCGGGATGCGATTTATCGCCTTTTGAAATCCGTCTTTCAACGGAAAAAGCCGGTATAAACTCGGGGGAAAATTTGTCCCGGAAGTTACGCAGGGGTTTGTGAACTTTCCAGCACTTTTCCCGGACATTGCTGTGCTTTCCTCGGCTGAATATAACGGCGCACCGCGACGCATTCTAAACGGCTTGTGCCCTCCTGTCACAATGTAAAGTTGGTTCTCACCGAAGAGAACGAATACTATATATATAGTGGATACTATATATAGTTGTACTTTTATGGGTGTGTTATATAATGCGCGTTTAAAGAGAAAATTATATACGCGTGTTATTTTCACGATAAAAAATTTCAAATGCGCAGACAGCGCTGTTTCAGCTCTCGAAATTCGCGGAAAACAAAAATTTCGGAAATAAATTTTTCGCGCATTTTATTCACTTTCCACATTTATTCGTTTCACATTTTCGCGTTGTTCACTCTCGACGTTTCTAAACTGAGAACATCAATTTTAGACAGGATTTTTAGCGGAAAAATGTGCCCGGCGAAAACTGGGACGCGGTTTGATTGAATACAAGCATCGATAACTAATATAGTCTCGTGCTTTTCCAGCGGAATACTTAAAACGCAATTGGGCGTCGGCGAGACAGAAATAAATGGCGACGGAAAACTCGCTTCTCATTTCGCAAGGTGGGTTTTAACTTACGAACTTACGGCGGTGGAATTTTTACGAGGGCCTCTCGTAATCCTCGATCACGCGGCGAGGATTATCGGTAAATATAAGAAAAACGAGAAGAGGAGAGAACCCAAGATCCCTGATGCGTTAGTTTGCCGTAATTTCCGGTAAATTTCTCGAATTTATTTCTACCGAACGAGAAAACGATTTAAAATTCAGAATTAATTTCGAGAAAAAAAATGTATACAAGCCGCATTAAACGTATTTCAATTAGAAGATCGGAAACGCCATATCGAGAGCCGATGCTATAAACCTCAGAATATCTACGGAACGTAATCTTTTACCGAGTAGTAGCTCAGCTTACGTATATAGGTTGATGTAACGGCTGAAATTACTTCCGGTACTGGTGGCAAGAGTAAAGTGGATCGGTCGAGGGATGGATAGAGTTGGGAATGGGGAGGGAGGGAGTGGTTAATGCCAGAGTGGACTTATCATGGATCACCTCGGACGGCTGCTGCAACGAGGAAGGGATGGAAATTGGGTCGGAATAGAAGTTTAGGAAAGTTCCGAGCGCTGCGCAAGCCGGAAAGTAATATGTTTACCGATCTATCAACAACTTATTAATGTAAAATGTTTATCTGATGCATAAAATTCATTAACAAAATAAGTAATTTATAACTTGAGGAGCAAAAATTGTCCCCGAGAACCGCTTCGCTCTTTTCGTGGAAACGTAACTTCCGTCTTAACAAAAAAAAAAAAAAAAGAAAACCTAGTTTGTCAAAGACTTGAGAGAAACTTCTACTCTTTCTCGTAAATTTCTAAGTAAAAGTCTTAGAGAAACTTTCTCAATTATTATACACGTATATATTCGGATATATAATTCTTCTAGAACTGTTCTCAAGCGAGCTTTTTCCGCCGTATTAAATCTCAATTTAGATCTCAAATTTCTCGAATAAAAAAAAATAAAAAAAAAAAAAAAAGATGCACATATTACGCGTAACTTTATCGTTACTTTCGCCCGCGCTTTTATAATGATGTGCAAAAGAAGTTTTTTTATCGACAAGAAATTAGTTATCTACGTTACTTTAAGTACTTCGGAGAAACGGTCTTCTCAGTTGGTCATCGGTCCTATTTATATCGCATTATTGTCCTTATTATCTCGCTCCTGAGTCGCACAAATTTATCGCTCATTCGCGCATACTTTGTCGACCTGTCCGCCTTCGAAGTTCGCTCGGCTTTAGCCCGGGGAATCCATTTTTAGAAGCAACGTATGACGTCGCGCGCGGCCAATGTAACTTTACCGCCTAGAAGCGTTAAAGTTGCTTCTGAATGGTAAATCAGCCCCGTTTTCGAGGCCAGTTTCTCGATGAAAGTTCGCGTAAATAGTATAACCGATTAAAACTAGTTACGCGCTCGTAACAAACTCGGCAATTGCTTTGATAAATTTGTTTTTTACGCTGTTAAGACTCACAAAGTGCGTTCACTTGTCGAAACTATACGGGAACTAGAAGAAAAAGATAATATTGTCCCGAGTTGCATGTTTCGGCGACATTTGCGGTGTATTTATACACGCGCGCACGCAATTCACGCGATTCCATGTTAATTTTTATTTTTGCGTTTTGCCTACGTATTTTACTTGTCGCCGTTTTTTTTGTCGCAAATTGACGCACTCGCTAATCACCGTAATTGCACTCAGTGACGGCATTAATCTCCATCGCGCGCGCACGCGGCAAAAACAAGCTCGTTGCGAATTACGCGCACGTCCGTCGTCTGTTTTTGAAATAGGAAGGAAGAGTCCCGCGCCCGCCGCCGTCGTTGGAACACACAAAAGCACCCTTGAAAATTGCTTCCGTCGCAATGCTTTCATGGTAATGGATCGTTCCGCGCGATCTGACCTACATTTTACAGATGCGCGTATCTCTCACTTCGCGGAAGGACCGGAATTGCAAGAACGCATTTTGCCCATGTGAGATATATTCAACGATCAGCATTCCGGCCTTCTTAATCTTTTCGAGCGCGCGCCCGTATTTCTTCGCGCGAAAATCTCATTGTCAGCTTAAAATTATCTCACATTATTGTCAGTCTTAAAAATATTTAAACAAATAGTCACACGTATGTAATAACAAATATTCGAACTATCCGCGCACGTTCGAGAACTGCTCGGAATTCTAAT
This sequence comes from Pseudomyrmex cubaensis, assembly GCA_014825685.1. Classification (NCBI taxonomy): domain Eukaryota; kingdom Metazoa; phylum Arthropoda; class Insecta; order Hymenoptera; family Formicidae; genus Pseudomyrmex; species Pseudomyrmex cubaensis. The sequence goes on along the minus strand of QVOA01005745.1, from coordinate 69,617 downwards.
GAGAATGTTTTCGAGGATTGAAAAGCGGTCGGGAGTTTCGAACGAATTTCTAATTGAAGTTCCGCGCGGGTCTCTTGATAAGTTTTCTGATAAAAAGTCTCTTACACGGTCCACGGAGCGTGATGTAATATTAGGATCGATCTAGGTTTCTTCGTGAATTACACATTGTGCGTTGCACGACGAGGCGAACATTTTACTCGATACATCATATCCTTCATAATGTGTAAACGTATACAGTTATTAATAAACTACGCCATTTCATTAACCGTGAACTCTCTCTTCACGTTCAATCTCGCGCGAAACTATTTATCACACCCACGTCGTACAAAAAAAAAAAAAAAAGCTTGAATGAAGACGAATATGGAGTCTCGACGATGGCGAACACGCTCTGTAAAAGTTCATCGTGAAACGTGTATATCACGCAACCCTTTGTTTGTATGCACTTTTTTTAAAAAAATCAAAATACCGAGTAAACACAATGTAGAATTCTTGAAAATTACTTTCGGAATCGCGTTGGCGTCATTTTTACACCGACGTTTCGCGAACATTTCAGTTCACTTCGTCAGGATTCAAGGCCGGGAAATGACGCGGTTCCAGAAAATCATTTTCAAAAATTGTTGTAATTCATCGCGAAAGCATCGAAAGACAAACGTCGAGTGTATTTTTTTGTCTCGACGGCAAAAAATCGAGATTAAACCTCAACAAAAGGTTAAGTTCAGTGCGTTTGATCATACAGAGATTATCATCGACGCTTATCTAAGTTCATTAGCACGAACGACGGTCAGTCATTAGACGAAAAAAAATTTTTCATCATGATCGGAAGTTATTTCGATCGACGTCTCTGCTGAGTCGGAAGCTTCGGGTCTGACACGCCGACCTTGTTCTTCCCTCTACTTTTATCAATATTTCAGAGGCGAATTTGTCACGCACGAGACAGTTGTCGAAAACGAGATTCGGATCAAGATTTCTTTCTGAGATTCCTTAAGCCTACAACTAGGGAAAGGATAAATAACGGCGTCCTTAAATAAATGCGCTCTGTGACCTAAGAATAGCCGAAAGTTGTGATTATATATTTATTCATCGGGTGATTCTTTATTCAAGAGAACGACTTGGTCCCCTGTCTACTTGCTGTCAATCTTCGAAAACATCATTATTTCCCCGAGTAGTCCGGACCTAATGGCGTTTCGCCATTCATAATAATGGTGTTTTCCCTCTTCGCGTATATATAATAATAAAACCTGACCGGGCGGAAAAGGACGTGGGTTTTTTTTTCTCTCCTTAAAAGATTTAGAATCAATCACCGCATCAGAAAAAACCGCGTTATCGCGAGCGGCTCGAATAACCGAAAGAAGATAAACGAGTCATAAATGCGCCATAAATGATTTATTAGGACTTCGGTTATGCGAAGCGTGCGACTTGCACGTTTGTGTGATACAAATAACATCGCGCGATGACACACGGTGTGCTGGCGGCGGCGACGACGACGTATACAATACGTTCGCGAGACGTCTTTTTTTTTTTTCGTTCGAGAGACGTGTGTTTGTTGCTTATAAAAAATTTATAGAGCAATTTCATCACACTGAATGTAAACCGCGCATCATTAATGCGACTCCGTTGTGTACAAGCCCAAGTTTCAATTATGTATGTATGTCATAAGTTGCGTACACAACATTATACAATATACGTATACACACGCTGTAACTCAACGTCGTGTAACAACAACACCAACGGTTATTGCGTTATCTTTTATTTGTCACACGTTCCATTCATGGTTATCATCGGTACGGTTGACAAGCGATTAATCGTGGTGAGCGGACGCGCGTGTGCCGGTCGATGAATCGCCATGTCTTATCGACGCCTTGAAATCTTATAACAAGAGAGACTCTTTCTATCGCTTGATATTATTGTGTTTTTGCACAAAAAGAGCAAAATCAACACGTAATACGATACAATTGATCTCGGTGACGTATGGTGTATTTTACTTTTCGCACGCGTTCATCTGCGTGTGTGTTTCGCGGATTTAGTTAAAAAATACCCCGTTTTTCTTTGTTCTCATTGAATATCAATATCGAATTGTTTTTATATCATTAAATGTATAAATCATTAAATATTATAATATCGCGCGCACGCAAATTGTTCAAATTGCGTCCGAATTACAATACCGCGGCGCACGCACGCGATCGATACGTCATAAAACCGGGAAAGTTTGTGTTCGCAGAATTTCGCACAATGGTATTGATGATCGTTAATTCGTATACAATAGGGAGGTAATCTATATGTGTGACGGTCATTGGATAGGCATTAACGCTCGTCTGTCGCGTAAACAGGAGCTTTATGGCCGATCCGGTATTTACGATTGCACTTTAATGGCACTCGCGAATTCATCTTATACCCCGTGGTGTCACATGACGCAACCGTATAATGATGTTATTATTTTCACCGAGCGCGCGAATGAATGAATTTTTTTTTTTTTTTTTTTTTTTATCGCCAGTTGATATTTTTCGTCCCGAAAACACAATCGTCTCTTCTTCGCGTCCGTGAAATAAAGGCATTGAAGTATCGCGATTCATTTCCGATGAAACGGAACGCGATCCATCTCCAATTTGCATATCTCATTCGCGCGATAAGAACTTATATATACGTTGGAAAAAATAATACGGTTTATACGGAAAATATAATACGGTATATCTATGCGACATATACGTACATGTATTGGAAAAAATAATACGGTTTTATATGTATACATATATATATATGTGCGGTATAAATATGCGCATATTTTATTTTACGTATGCGCGCGAGTTATATGTCGCACGGACAATTAAAGGTGAAAGATACAGTTGTGCTCGTAAACAAGTTTCAGCTAAAATCAAGCGGCGTGCATCACAAAGAAAGACAGAATCATCCAGGCTTGACCCAGAATACGTCGACCGTAAAACGTTTGTTGCACAATACGCGACTTAGAAAATAAATGAAAACCAGCTATAGGTGTGTGTGTGTGTGTGCGCATATGAACGGATATGAGCGTGCGGACGCTTTGGGAGCGCGCATTATTGGAAATGTAATAAAGAGTAGTTCACAGTACATACACTAGTTCGTCGTAGTCCATAACACATATTTTCGAAAATTTGTAGGTAAAATAAAATACAAAAAAAAAAAAAAGAAAATCTTTCTCTCATTTTTTACACTTTGTGTGAAACAACCACAGTTATTTAATGTGAATTACATCCACTTAGCTCTTGGCAAGAGAGAAAAGAGAATATGATAATAAACTGATTGTAAACAGGCCTCTTATCTATGCGTTTTTACTGAATAGACCTCGCATTTACGATATAAACAGAATTACGCTCGTTAATAAACAAAGTGTTCGGGATTCTTCGAGGGTACTTGAAAGTATCATTAATCTCAGCAAGTTCTCGCGCTATTCGATACGTGTATCGCGTTGCATACACGCGCAACAATAATAACAACGAGAGTTGTACAACCGCAGACGTAGTTCGTCTAGTTTGTGATTGACGTCAGACCGTATTTAAAGTGCTTATAGAGTCGACGTAGAGCCAGACGAGAGTCACGCGATACTCGTGGTCGTGGATTTTCCTGACTCACCCGAACCGCGGGGGATCGTGGATCCCATTACAGCGTCCATTTCTTCGTCTCGCTTTCTTCTTCTTCTTCTTCTTCTTCGTGCCCGTCGTCGTCGTCTCTCTAACGTCGTTTATTTCCACGCCATTATTCAGCACCGCTAAGACGGAACTTTTAATGCGGTTTGATGTGTCATAATGCTTCTCATCGAGATTTCGCGAACGGAAAACTCTCTCGGGAGAGAGAGAGAGAGAGTCGCGCAAACAAGAGAAAATAATAATTTCTTGATTTAATTCCTTCAAAAATACTCGCAGCGCGTTTTTCTTCCACTCCCGCTTCTTACTTTATTTCGGTCGTTCGTCGGTTTAATTTCTTTTTTATTTTTCTTACACGCGGCGCATAATTCGTCCCGAGAGAAAATACGTACCGAGCGCGTTTGTACGCATCGCGCGCGGTGAGGAGAGAAACAGGGACACGATGAGCCAGTGGTTGGTGAACTTCGTCAGTCTGGTTTATAATTGGCGTCAGACCGTATTTATCGTCTTATGTACTCGGTATTACGCGCGAGGCCACGTGATAATTTTGAATTCGAAACGTCGCGACGCGTCGCGGACGCCGTCGTCGTCGTCGTATGCAGCGATGCAAGTGCAAGTGCACGCGCCAAACTCATTTGCATAATTTTACGATCTCTGCAGCGGATCTCTGCTCTGTCTGTCTCTCTTTCTCTTTGTAAGCACCGAATGCTCGTAATCAGAATACGATACAATATCGATCGCACGTGCATATGTATCGTATTTAAATCAAACATATGAATTTCAATATCAGTTGTGTGTAAATAACCGATATCGAGTTTCGCTCACGCGCGAGAAAGATAATAAATACATTTTATTATTGTGTAACGGTAATAACGCCGCGCATTATATTATAGTACAAAATTTTACATTAAATTATGAATTTCGCATCAAAAGCGTATTATTGTATAATTTTGAAGAGGTGCATTTTCGCGATTACGTGGACGAATAATTTACAAATAAAATTTTGTAATTGTCTAAAGTGTAAATATCCGCGAGACACGATGCTGTACACGTATAATACACGTACATCAATCGCGAGTTTGATCACGATCCTTGAACCGTTGGCAAAAATAAATGCGAACGTGTAGGCACATGTAGGCGCCTAATAATAGTGCAAGCTAATACACGATGCAGATTATCCGGTTATAGTTTTGCGGGTTTTCCTTCTTCATTTGTTGATTCCATCACGCGATATTTATTAATCTGTCAAACATTTGTTTTGGCACTAACAAATAAGCAATCTTAAACCAAAATGTGCTGCAAAAGTGCCGAAAATCGATACGAAAATTTACAATGTAACATCAACACACACACATTGCGAACGCATTTGCTCGAATTACGGCGGAAAAGTTCTGAATAAACTGTGGGAAAAGGTATATTCACGGATGTACACGCACACGAAGAAGATGGCTAATAAATATATTTTTCAAAAGGCCGAGAGAGAAAGAGAAAGAGAGAGAGAAGATTTTCGTCGTTCCATCCGTTTCACGGCATCGCTGAAACTTTTAGGATAATCCTTCGTCAAAAGCCGTTCCATGAAAGGTCGCTAATTATTCGCGCCGACCATTCAGCCGGGGGATTCATGATTTTATTAAGCGGTACACATCGTCCTGTTCAACTCCTCCGAGAAAATTCACAGGCTATTAACGTCCTGCAAGATTCACTGGAACTCTTATCATTCCTCATCCCCCCGCCCTCCCCCGTCGCGCTGGGAATCCGTAATCGAACTTCCATTTCATCGAACTCTCTCGGATTACCGGTTGAATAATTAGTTCGAGCCTGAGTGGCGATGAAAACTAAAAATAATGAGAGAATCTCTATGAAATGGAAGTATTGTTCGTCGCGCAGAAAAAAAAATTAATTATTTCCGAGGGAATGATAACACAATAGGTATATTTCAAAAAAATAAAAAAAAAACGTGTACGCTTGCGCTCGCGTCTCGTCGTTATGTTGTATTATGCGCGCTTGTTTGCAAACAATTGTGTGTCGAGTGTTTCGAAGTGCTTCTCGATAGTAAATTATGTCGCTATTATCGAAGATCGATGTCAAGAATACTTAGGAAATCAAAGCCGTTCTGGGGGGGTCCTTCGCGCGCGCGTTACAACTCAAGTATCGCAAGGCATGCTCTAGACACGCATCGATCCGGGAGACACACCGACACACGATTTTGGCAAGCTTCGCTGGTATTTATAGATAGATATGCGAAAATTTAGTATCTCCGAGCGAGACGCATGCAGAAAGGCTCGTGTATCTTCCACGCGCGTTTTAGGGGCATATTTCTGCTCGAAACTATTCGGGGTTTTTTTTTAACAGCGCGTGTTTTTCTCCTATATTTTACAATATCAATTATAACATAAAATGTTGCATAACATACATATGTAGTGTGTACATTTTTTGTATTATTTGTAATTTTTACATGTGAGAAATACAATACCACCTTTCGAACTTAATGCACATCGTATATTCAAATAGATGTACTTGCAACAATGGAATATTCTACTTTTCGTTCGAGTATATATTCCGCAAAGTAAACGTTTTTCTTCTTTCGAGCGGATCAAGGTTAAGTGAAAAGATCCGTTACGGGAAAAGAGCGTCGTTACTAAATTGAAAGGAGAGATCGCGGTTAAAGAAATAGCCGGTTCTTTCGGTACGATCTGCATACATTTATACATATGCATAAGCATTGCTGCACTTGCACGTGTTACTGCGGCCTCGTACTATGCAAATCGCAGTTGCACGTGAACCTCCGAAACTAAATAGCACGATTTTTATTCGTCAAAGAAAGAGCGTCGAATATTAAAAAAATCTTGATTGAAATTTACCGATATATTAGAGAATACATTGGATGAATATATAAAAGACGAATTATAAAGGGAAAACAGAGCTTCCTGTTGTCGTATACAGGATGTTTTCAGAACACTCGAACAATTTCTTTGGAACGCATTTCCAGAGCACTTAAAAAAATCGATGTTTCTTTACGTGTCATATAAATTAAACATTTGTTTGTTTATATAAATTAAATATCTATCAATATGTAATAAGACTGTTTTTTTTTTTGGAAGTCTGAAAAGACCGCAAGCATTGTTTTTTCTTTTTGCACACGTTGTTGCGACAATTTTGAGTTTCTTTAATAAACGAAGATATTTTCCGGACCTAAAAGTGTCTAGTTGTGTGTTAAAAATAATCGCGGCTAACGCTAAAAGTTAGCGTTACAACAATATCAGCGGGAGAAAACTATATGCGCACTCGTTACAAAACAACCTGTGTTCGCAAACTTTGTTATAAAAAAAAACAAAAACAAAACAAAAAAAAATTACAAAAGCAGTCGAGTGAACTAAAACTATCTTCACACCTTGTTTTACTCTTACGCGGGACAAACAACCTATCTATATATTCCAAGAAAACGCTCTATTTCTACGAGTGAATGCCAACAAAGCTTGTGGATTAATAATTGATTAAAAGTGGGAAAACGCTGTATGTATAGCGAGTACTATCTATTGATCTTTAATTCGTGTTCCTTCGTGTGTATTTCATGTGAAAGGAAAAGCTTGAATTTGCAATTTACATTTACTCTCTCTTCTACGCTTTTTCAATTTAAAATATACATGTACATAAAACTACCGAGAATAATCAATAATCGTATATACAAAACATGCCTGTTTTGCTTTCTGCTGTTAGCGAAAGGAATCCCGTGAAGTGATTACAGTGAATTGATTAATTTCAATCGTGTGTTGATACGTGTGTACATGTGGCTACTGAGGCGATTAATTAATTCATCAGCGCAGGACTAATTAATGCGCAGTCAGGAGAGAGAGAGAATTCGGACTGTAAGCGCAAAGTGTCCGTTTGTTCAAGACTTACGTTCAATTACGACGAATCCAGGCGGAGAACCAGCGCGTGACACATGCATGAAGAGACACGTGGAAATCAATTTTTATCAAGAACAAAATGTTATAAACGCTCTCACATCACGTGGATTAAAAAAAAAAAATATCGCTTCAATATCGTGTAATTAATTAAACGCGATTAATAATCTTAACTGCATAGCGTCGCCAATCGTCGCGTTTCGTGATTTTTTCTAATAAAAATCTCTTTTTTTTTTATTGCTTTATTCGCACGTTCGTTACTCTCGTTAATATATCCGAGGTAAAAATCATAAATCGGCAAGGGAATTTTCTTCGACACGTTGTTCTTTTTTTGCTTTTTTTTCGTTAAAAATCTAATCGACGTAAAAGCTTACGTCGAAACAAACTGTGACAAAAACTACCGTCGATCGAGGTTTATTTACATATCACCGGAGATTAAATCGAATTAAGAACAAAAAGAAAACGCAAAACAAGAGACGGTGCTATCGAAATTGAACAAACGCTGACAGTATCAAAATGTATCGATTGGAAAATTCAATACTCACCTCCTTGTAGTAACGGATCGCCTAGTTCGACGTAGAAGAGAGCATCCTTCTCGTAAGAGTCCTCCTCGATTATTTCCAGGTTGATAATTTTCCTGTGACAATCACGAGATTTATTCGAAACAGTTATTTCAACGGGAAAAAAACAAAAATAAAAGATCACTATTTGCGATAAAAACAACTTTGTTTAATACATTTTTCGCAAGTTTTTTACAACTAGTATGTATCGGAAAGAAACAATATTCTGTTAATATTTCTGCTCAAATCAAAGAGTCGAGCGTTGTTCGAATCATCTTTCCTTTCTCTTATTCACGTTATTTGCAAATACCGCGCGTCAGTATTTCACTCGACAACACAAAGAGAGCACTTCTCTCCCCGAGAAGGGAGAAGAGAGTTCTTCTCCTCGAGTGCGAGCAATGTAATCGAAATATATAAGAGAAAAACGGCGTCAATCAAACCGCGACGATTGGTCTTAAAATTCTTTTCTGCGCCTTCGCATTGGTTTCTGTCTCCGCCGGAAATTAAACTCGTCAAAATTACACACCGGATATTTGAATTCTCTCGCGTTGCGCGAGGATGATCGATTCATTAAAGACGATAAGGTGTCAGACGGTTAAATGCGAACCGGTCGTGTGTTTCGAGCCGCACACGGCGGCGGCGAGACTCGGCGCGTCTCACCGAGGAAATCGATTTATTACTTCGGGTAATTAAGTGTCGGATAACTGTGCACCTTGCAAACGCGCGTCAGGATAATTGAGGACTTCTTCTGGAAGAGCGTGCCGTTTTCTGGGATATTGCGATGTTGTCTCCCGATGGGGGATAGTCATCAATTTCCATGGAAAGTGGAATGGCAAAAGGCCTTTTGATATGCAAAGTAGTTTCTCATCTCTCCCTCCGCCTTACTCTCGTCTGAATAAATTTGGTCAAAAGTCAAAAACTGTGCGATACGTAGAAGCGAACTTGAATTGTTGTTATTTGTGACGCGCTCGCACTGTATTTATTTCATTTTTTATACATGTATATGCATCATTTGTAAGGCAATAACACAAAAACTATTTTTACAACGTCTCGCGTTACAAGATTATCGTCAACTTTCTCTCATTTCGAATAAAACTGTGAAATTTGTTTGTTTTTATTGTCTCAACAAGTTAAATATTTTCACACTTTACGTGATTCAAAGTGTTTTATATAAACGCAATCTCTCTTTATTTTTATATACCTCACTTATAAATCTCTCTGTTTAAAAAATTTTTTCACCAAAAAATTACTCGCAAACTACATTCACCAGCTTTTTCATATTTACACATTCATCTATTATTTTACAAACCAGACAAACATAGTGATTTTGTGTGTGTTTGGTGTGTTTTTACTGAAAAAGTTTGCACCGATAGAAACAAATGGTTCCGCCACTTTCTTTGTTTTCACTTTTGCGTGAAACGTTTTATCACCGATTAAAAAAACATAAAAGCCCTTTTTTTTATATTCCTCAGTCGACAAACAGCGCGCAGTATTCTTTGCAAGACAAAAAAAGGGGGAGATCTGTTAGTGGCAACAAATTAATAGAGCTCCCCGAAAGCTTTTTAAAATCGCTTGTCATGTGCGCTTCAACTCTTCAAACAACTTGAATCTCAAAAGCTTAAAAAGTTCAAAAGCTTCCCCTATATTCCACCTCCGGCTAGTTATTCTTTACGTCATTGTTACCGAAAGAGAAAGGGAGAGAGAGAGGGAGAGAGAGAGAGAGAATCTCTTCTTTTAGCAGCTCGCGGAAAAAAATGAATTTTTTTTTTTTTTTCAAGTACGACAAAGCCCTTCCTCCGTTTTACATCTCGCCAGAGCGTATACACATCTGTCCTCGGAAAAGTTTTGACTGACAGTTGCGCTTTCGGCGGCGGGAGAAGACCGAAACGATCGTTTTTATCATTTTTTTTGCCGCAAATACTTCGGAGAAACTATAGATCCCTCGTGTCGCGCGGATACACTTCGCTCACAGGTAAAACACAACACGTGCGAACAGCTTGAAAATGTCAAACATATGTCGTGTAGGCACACATCGATAGGTCGCGCGCGCATTCTACCCGCCCGCTTTACATGACGTGCAGGGTAGCGCGGCGTGAGAAAGAAATGCACGTTGAAGGAAATTTTTCTCACGTACACGTCGACATTTCAACTTTTTACGTCAACGCGCGGAGCTTCCTCGGAGCTTTCATTTACGCTGACATTTGCAACCCCGTTCGTACGCCTTCGTTTTCGTTGTATCCTTCAAACCGAGTATTAAGAGGATTGGAGCATTACTCTTTCGCTCGCTTTGGCGCAAAAATTCCCGGTTAGGTCTTCTTCTTCCGTCTAGTGACCTCTTAATAGTTATTACCAAGACTCTCTTGGTAATTTATTTTCGAAACGGTTCCTCTCTCTTTCTCTTTGCGTGTACCACGTGAATTACGTAAAGTGAAAAAATCAAATCCTTACATTGTTTTCTCCCCCGAGACTTTATCCCCTGTGAATTTTCCTCTTTCACACATGCCATGTTTTCTGTGTTCAGCAATCGATTGTGTGTATGTGTGTGTGTGTATGTGTGCGTGTGTATTGAGGTTTCATAATATGCAGTTATGTTGGTAATATGAAACTGTACAAGTGCAGCGGAACGAAAGCTCGTTAAGGCGGAGGACTTCATTTAGTGGCGTTATAATTAAACCAGGCAATGCTTGTTATCTCTGACAGTGAAGCACCGTTACACGCGAGACTTAATCCGTGTTCATTCATATTGCGCATGCAACCGTCCCTTCCGCTTTTCAGTTCACACAATCTGTTTCAATCTAACGTTTCGTTTCTTCAACGTGACAATTTGAATCCCGCGAGGCGCGCGCGTGCAAACTCGAATTATATTTAATTGCTTCGTTCCGATTCGCCTTTGGGAATTCCAATTTGAAAGACGAACGTGTAAATTCAAGGTTAGACAAGTTTTATGTAACTTCTTTTCCATTGGTCGCGGACTCTTAAAACGGCGGCCGGGGATATTTTTCCCTCTATGAAAATCTTTGTCAATGTTTGCCAACAACTTTTCGCGTTTCATCTTAAACGCGGAATCACCCACCACGCAAAATCGCGTCATTACGCCCGACGTGGACGAAGCGCGCCAATTATTCTTCGGCTCGGAAAAAATGGCGACCGCGATTTATTAATCCGCGAAGAGAAAGAGAGAAAGAGAGTCGCGCCGAGTTTGCACTTAATTGCGAGTTATCCGGCTACAAGCGACGGCGAGCAAGCGACCTTAATGGGCTGAGATATCGTCTAACGCGATTAACCGACCCTTTGTGCTGATGAAGGTCTTAGGATCTTAAGGCAAATTGCATTACATCACGTGATTCGGTTGTGTCTTCTCGAAATGAGAATTCTTTCGCCTCGACGATTCCTTCAGTCTAAAAGAGAAAAAAAATCTTAAATTAAGCCTATCGTCTTTTCGAGCTTGTAATTTGAAAATTACAACATCGGGATCGGTGTTTCGAAGTTACCAATTAACGGCCTTCGCAAAGTTTCCGAACAAGATAAATTGTTTCGTGTCGTTACTTCGTAGCTTCGTAGCATTTTGTTTTTTGTTCGCGTTTCACAGAAACGACTCGACGGTGTTTCCTCGACGGATTATTCCCCGCAACATAACCAGTTTCCATTCCGGTCTCTATCCCACCTCCGTTGCCCGGTGGTTCGTCTTCAAATGTGCATTAGCGAACTCCCGGCGTAATGCTTCCGGGGTGAATCTGATTACGCGTCGAATGAATTTCGGAGTTGCGCTCGACGGGGGTGGCCTCGAAAATTGCGATTGCAATTTCGTGTCGTTTCGGAAGATCAGAAACTGAAATGATTCGCGATGTTGCGCCGACAACGATGCAAAATGCACGAGGGCGAGGCACCGCTCTCTCGGATACATCAAACGTATATACTTTAAACATGTGTATTTTAATGATCCGATCTGTTGTATATATAACCAGAACCACCCTGTACATACGTGAAATGTTCGGATAGTTTGGTTCCTTTACTTTTATTCGGGGGAATGACTCATCCCTCATCCTGAGCGTGTACCATACACACACGAATGCACCTTATAGCGGGAGAGAGCAGACATTTTGGGAGGCACCACCCAAGCGTATCAAATAAAGCTCCGTCGCTCGAGCCCGGGTTGTTCTTGCAACGCGAATCGAAACACTATACGCCCCGTCGTGAAAGAAAAATAATAAAAAAAGCTCCCCCACCTTCGGAAATACAGAAATACGAGAAAGCAAAAATCTAAATCTCGCGTGTGATAATTTCTGCGAGTATCGTTTTTTCTTTTTTTTTTTTTCACGACACTTTTTATCCTTGATAATATTGCGTGCCGCGACAAATTAAGATACAGCGGCGAAGCCGCGTCTCGATGAAAAGGTGGTTCTTTTCAGCGCCGTTTAAAAATGCCTCGCCCCCGGCGTCTTTCGGGTGACACGGGGGCGAGGAGAACGGCGACGCCTTTCTCCGTCGACGCCGACGCCGACGCCGTGGGGTCGATCCGATTGCCTTACGTGAGCCAAAGTAGTATCATAACAAGCATAACAGCCAGAGCGATCTCGGAACTGATACGCTCGAAGAGCTGCCAACACGCAGCGGTGCCCAAGAGACGGGCGAAACTTTGCAAATTTTTTATTTGTTTCGGACAAGTTTAAACCGATCAGATGCGATATACGTTGCGTTACACGCGGGAAATAGGATTTATTCATTCAAAGTTTGCTATGTGTTAACGTTCTGCCTCTAAGGTTTCTTCACCGTAGCAGCTTTTTTTTTTTTTTAACTGTCTTTTTTTACTCGTTATTATTGGATTTAATAACTTGACTTTAAAACACCGTTACATGTTCGAAAATAATCCTTTGATTTAAAAAACTAAAAATTTTCCAGAGAAATTTTCAAACCTGGAAGTTCGGGTTTTAATTCGCGTCTAGTCGCCACTGCGCGCTCGCCGCTCTTATTACAGAACACGTGTAAAAACCCGAGAGCTCATTAAAGCTGATTTGCATGAATTCAAAGTAAAGCCGTCGGATTAAATAACCGACAGCCACTTTCGCGCATTAATTAAATTAATTAGAATTCGCGCGGAAACGCACAATGACAGAGTTCAAAAAAAAAAAAAAAAATATGACTGATAAAATTAAATCCTCTCTCTGTTTTTTTCTTTGCTATTTTTCGCTATTCTTGTATTTTTCACTTGTATCTTCTCTGCTTATTTGCGCGCGTGTGTGAGAATTTTATTTAAAAATTTCTTTCCCGTAATCACATTCGTTGTGATTTTTCACGAGTTGAATCGGTTGTTCCGGAGGTCCAACAACACGTAAGACGCGATACATATCGAATGATAATGAGGTGCCTTTATCGAGGACAGATAAGTAGTCTCTACATAGTTGATACACGGATGAGCGTCGATGGGAAGGTCTAACTATAAATAGCGTTAGAATATCCATTTAAGTCCGTACGCACGTTAAATCGATCGACCTCTACTAGCTACAACAACGAGGTCTTACGTTAGATACTGCCTGATAAACACACTGATCTCTCCTCTCTCGAAGGGGGAAACTCTTTACTTATTTATACCGTTTTCATCTTGTTTGATAACAACGTCAAACGCGATTAGCTATTTAGAATTTAAACTCACACGTGTGAATTTATCAAAAATCCAAAACTATTCTCATCTTTTCGCATCGTATACGTACCAAATATCTCTCGCATGCGCGCATAAATCAACGTACATATGTTTTTGCAAATTTGCGAAATCTGCAGATATCTGCAAGTACAAATACACACGTCATTCCGATTGTTAGTTTCCTCATTACATCGGGAAAAAGAATCGGGACGCCTATCTGTTTACCGACATCGAAATTTTTAGAAATACACGTGCGAGCGCAAAAAACTAGCTAAGCCACGTCTCATCTCGTATTCATCTCATTTCTCACCCCGAGTCTCGAATCTATCTGGAACAGTCGATACCTCCGGTTATATATTTCCCCTCCCCTCTTTCCAAATCCCGGACTGTAAGGGGATTTGCGGGAAATTGCGTGTCACTGACTACTTGAATATTCGTGACGATTTCACGTGACAGCAAATTGTTGTCTCTTTTAGGAGAAAACATCACAAAGTAATAAACATATATATTACATGCAAATTGTATCATTTTATGCAAACACGAATATACAATTTAACTTTGAAATGAGAAACGCGATGTTGTAAACATTCAATTATTAAATATCGCGCGTAAATATTATTATGCAGTTTTAATTGTCCGAAATTTTGTGATAACGTGACTAATTGCTCGATTTCATTGCGAATTTATCGTGAAATTCGGGAGAGAGCCGTGTCTTTCCCGCGCGATTCGCGGCAAAAGTTACATTTGGCTCTGCGTTTAACTGTGCTAAAGCCATCTCTTGTGGCGTGGCGCGTTACCACATAATGTCCCTATTGCATCGTGTGTTCATCGATATATACAAAGCGTACGGGCCATGTGTAAAATCGCAATGTAAATTACCGGCGTGTGTGCGTGTATGTACCGGTGGTGTGTTACGTAAAACGCATACACACAAACTTCGGAGATAAATAAACGTACCCCGTGATTTACGGAACCGAGAAATTACATCCTCGAGAAACTTTAGTTTAAAATCGTTTACACTTTGTTAATATCAAAATATATATTTCGAATTTTTTTCACTAAAATCTATTTTGTGTGCGCGCGCAAACGTCCGCGTCGCTTTAATAAAAAAAAAAATCTCCGCAATGTTGCGCGAATTCTTATCGCGACAGAGTTTTATCGCGCACACAGCTTTACCGTCTCTCCGAATTGACGAGCAAAGTTCTGTTTTTTTTTTTAACGGCGATATTCGCTAGCAAAAAAATTTCTAAGCGAAATTTCCCCGAAGTCTGATGTGCACAGACATCGCGCACTTTGTGCATTACATTTGAACATTCAATGCGCCGCGCTATTTGCTCGAATATTGCACATATTGCCTCGGCAATCAAAACGGCCCTTCAAAGCGGAAGCCTACATCTGTATTTATTCATGCTCCGCAGCCCTCGGCGCATAATCGTTCGGCAAATATTCCTTCTCATCCCTCACTCGTTCCCATTACATCTTGTTTCCCTCAGCCTGCAGCAGCCTGTTCTCGCGCGCGCGCATGCTAACCCTTTTGATGTGACGCGCAGTGTGAAATGCAGTCGAACGGCAGAGGGATGGGGTTTGCAAAGACATACTTTACGTGATTTTACATAAAGCAATGAGTGTAGTATTGCAATGAGTGGCAATACCAGTTAGTGAGAAAAAAAAATTGCGCGTAGCCCCAGGAAAGCGCCGTCGTGCGATCACATAAATGGGCTAAATGAGGGGTGGGAAGCCCCGAGAATGCTCTACGTTGCGTCCCTCAGCACTTTCGTCATTCGGACTGCAGTACCGACGCAAGCTCGCGCTCGTCTCTCAACAATTGAATAAAATCTTTATCGAGCGGAGTCGAGTTGAAAAACAAAAAGTCTTTACAAATCTTACACACGAAGACGATAAAAAAAAAAAAGGAAATAACATACGAGCGTTGAACACTGCGGTCGATTATTCCGACCATTTTTATGAGGCCAGAAGCAGAAGCGGCTGCGGAAACTTAGCAAAACAGTGGCTAATGGAACGGGGAAGTTAAAATCACATTCGAGAGGTTTCGAAAGACGTCGAAATCTCTCACCACGTGGAACCGCATAATGGACGCTTTCGCGCCCCACGTGCGCAGCTTTAAACGCGACATCGGCTTAAATATAACGCGAAAAAAATTAAAGACTTATTCATCTTATATTGCTTTATTTTGCACTCGTTATCTTGTTGTGGCAGCTCAACTGTCTAGATTTTTAGATACGCAATCGGAAAAAAAAAAAAAAAAAAAAAAAAAAAAAACGCGTTTTGTTCGCACGAATAAAACTTTCGTCGAGATCGCGCTACGTATGTGTGCCCGCGTTGCTCCGGCGATAATTTTTTCCCTCGACGATAACTCTCTCTCACAAACGGGAAATAAGGTAAAGACGCGGAGAAACCCGTGTCTAATAGGGTCGTAAAGGTAAAATCGCACGTTTTGCGCGAACGCGATGTCCATTATCGTTCCCTACTGACCTCGATATGGTGCACTTTTCATTTCGCGCACGTTCCAGGTAAGCACAAGGTAATATCAGCACCTGTGCGCGGTTGTTTTCTTATTGGACCTCAACATAGTAAGCTACTTTCTGTCACGTGAAGGATATTTCATCGTAAGCCACCTTCAGCGTATGCTGAAAACAAAATCCCTAACAAGCCTCGAGCGATTGTTAAAACATACACCGGAGGGGATGAAGCAACGTTATTATTTAGTAATTGTATATATATGTATACATGATACGATCAAGAAACCTCGTATTAAATATAAGCGCGTCACTTCGCTGGAAACTCTCGAATGCCCTTTAGATAAAAAAAAAAGTCCCACCCTCTCGACACAAGCAATTTTATATTTAGCAATGTAATATTAACCAAACCTTCTTAAATCGATAAAGGCGGTCTTTCTCTCTCTTTCTCTCCCGCGCAAGCTGTATCGTCGAATTCGAGTTTACACAATCAATTCTTATGACCCACTTCGAAATCACCTTATGAAGAAACAATACACGAACGAAAGGAATCTCCCACGATCGCGCGACTGTATTCCTATCTGGACCTTTGTAGGTCATTTTAGTAGAAAGGCAACTTAACATCTTCTGCAAACTCGGAATGTTAACTCAACTTAGATTGCGTCGGAACAGAAAGTTTTTGAAAGATTTATTTTCACGTTAAATATATAATTTTATATATATATATATATATTCGTTAGTCAAATCTTTGTCAATTAAATTCAACGCGTTGTTCGACAAGCAAGAACAAGGGAATTGCGAACAATTGCGAGAAATTAGAAAGGGTTGCATACATCGGAAGCGAGTGTAACGATGTGAATTGTTTGGGACACACAATCAGATTGGGAACGGGTTCACGAGGATAAAAGAGTCTTATCGCGCTTGCAAAAAATTCACGCGATTAATAATATATTTATAAAAAAATATTAATATCGCATGTGAAAGTTAATTATATGGATAAATAAAATAAAAAAATAAGCTCGCATATTTTGTTTCTTCAAAATTTCAGATCCGATAAATAACATCACCGAACAACAATTTCATTCGTTTATTTCCAACAAAGGAAAAATTAGTTCAGTTCTCTCCAGTTCTTATCTCCATCTCTAAAAACTCTTATTTTTTTTTATCCGTAAAGAGACGACACCATCACCGATGCTTATCGACATGATTGAGTAACATTATGTCTCCCGCCTTCAAGCGCGCGCCATATCTTTTTATCAAGATCTCCCGGACAGACTCTTGAAAGCGATAAATCGCGATATATTTTCCGTCGGAAAGCCACAATTAAAAGAATACTGTTCTGTTGTATTTCTTTTACACGCTTCTCCGCAATTAATACAAATCAAAAACAGATATTTTGAATTTAACAATTATTATTAATGATATATTACTCAGGTTTTTCATTATTTTAATTCGCAAATAAAGTAATGATATTTTATGTCGAGCTATTTATGTTCGCGTAAATCTGAAAATATCGCGAATAAATTTCAGATTTAGCTCCGATTATCAACGTGAATATAATTCTACGATATTTTCATAATTCTGATTACCGCGGTAATAACGCTCGACTACTCAGCACGCAATTGCTCGTAGGCATGAATTCCAACAAGCTGTCATTGACCAATAGTCCGTATGTGTGTGTGTGGCCTATATATTGTTAAATACCATAATGATGATTCCGACACGTCGGATTTTATGCGCTTTATTTGCGCAGAGACACGTTTGATATTCGGAACACCTCTTAAAATTCTTTTTTGTACTCCAATCTATTGATAAAAAATATTATCTCTTAAGAGAGATGATGTCTGACGTGTAATGATTGTGAAATTTTATCACACATACATACACGTTCCGTGTGAAATACAAGATTCCGAACGGATGAAAGGGGCGGCATTCTATTAATTGTCTCTCGTACGAGCCGCTAATTACTGATAAGATAGGAGTACGTATTGTGTACGCTGTAGCATCGTGTATCCCCTGTTGTGCAGTTAATTCAGCAGAGACAAGCGATCTCTGCATTCGATCGGGCGTTATGAAATTTCGATAAGCATTATAATGTAATACAACAAGGTTTAAGTGGCGTTCTCTCTCTCTCTCTCTCTCTCATTGACGTTATATATTGGCGAAAATTTTATTTATACGATTAATTATACACAACTTAATTAGTTCATCGATCGATACGCGTATATATGTTTTAATAAAAAAAAATAAAACTTACATCTACACAGTTAACTTTTTTATGTGATAATCTCGTAACAATTTAAGAAAGCTCGGAGCAAAACTTAAAATAATATTTGTAACAAATATTTTGTGTACCACCTCGCGTGTACACAACTCGAAGTAACCGAGTTTTCGTCTTTATATTTTACACATGCGACCCAACATTACTGTTTTCGGAATGTTACTATGCAGTTTTCTCGGAGAGAGGTAATTTTATACCGCTAATTTACAGAGTGAGCACACACCGGGGCTAACATCCGCCGATCTAATTATCCGGCGCGAGTTTCTAATTACCGATCATGCCGCGATAGCGATCGATCCTTACATTGTGCTTAACCATTGCGGTTATAACATGCTCGCTACAAGCACCTTCGGTAACTGATACGATCCGATAACACCGTCTGATAGACCCATTTTGAACGTGTAGCAAATGTAACAGATTACATCGCAACGTATTTTTCGTACGTATATGTACGTTGAATTTGGGAAACGGTGCGAAAACTCACGCGCGGGACATCGTCGTTCTCTATTTCCTTCACAATTTCGTACTTGTGTACTTATTGATTACAACCAAACAATGACATTGTAGTCTCTTTTATCACGTTGGAGCAAAGTCTTTTCTACATCGACCGAGTTTACGTGAAGGAAGATTGTTAGACTTCCCAGTGTTTCATAATGCACATTAATCCAAAATCGATGTAAAGAGCGGCGTGTTCTTTCTTTAATCGGCACATTTCGTGTTAAAACAATGGTGTAAGTATTCGTGTATAACAAGACGAATAATAAAAATTATATTAACAAATTGAACTAATTAGTAAACATGTTTTATTATCGGTGTTGGATAATAAATATTGGAAAAAAATCAAAAAATTGAGTAAAACGAATTAATTATCTTTATCCAAAAATAATTATCTTTATCTAAAGATAGATATCTTTATCCAAACAGAAATTGGCTGACTCACAATTTAATGAGAAACTAACAGAAAGAATTTCTGACATTTTACGATATACCGCGCACCCACACACGGTTTTCGATTAATTACACGATAATAAACACACGCTTGTGTGTTTTCTCTCTTATATATTTTCTCTTTACCATCTGATCGTTACTACATCGTAAAAATTTCTCTTCTGGCAGTGAATTTCCTATCGATCTCTCTTTACGACCCTACGACATTTATTTGACGCGATCTTACGAGCTACTGGATATTTTCTCCGTCTCGAAAAGCTGTGAATTATGAAAATCCTATCGATCTCATTTTTTTCTTTTCACTTTTATATTCGCGGCACGAAAATTATAAAAAGCAAAAAAGGAGAAATATTCTATGTGCGCTTTTATCTACATACTACACGTGTTACTCTCGGGATGCTCTTTCCTGCTCTTCGACATGAAACTTCCTTTTCCTGAGCGAACATCAATCATTCAAAGAAAAAGAGATTGTTGATACAAGCTCGCCCTTGGAGTTAATGAGTTCGACAAGGGCGAGATGAAAAATAAAAAAAGCTCCACAGTAAAAAAAAAATTAATTTTCTTTCCTTTTTATTAATTAATCTAGCTTAATTACCATTCAAAGAAAGAAAACGAAAGTAGTGAGTTACTACTCACTCCGTCTGGTTGTCCTCGAAAGTCAGACTGCCCTCGATGTGCACATACTGTTTGCCAGGTTTTGCGGTGCCCTCCACCGTGCGATAGGGGATGACGACGCGGCCTCGGGCCCCGCTGTAACGCACCACGCGCAGGGGATACTGACCCACGCTCTCCACCAGCTCTACGTCTCTCTCGGGAAAGCCGAAAATGCCGCTGTGATCGTCGTCCAGGATCATCACCGTTGCCAGGCTCGGTGAGACGAGCATCGCCGGCTGCGACACGTTGCTGAGTCTAAAACGTCAGAAAACATTGACAATATTATTTCATTATATCACAAAAAAAACGAATCAATAGATAAAAGAAGAAATGCACTATAGTGCGGCGCAAAATGCGGTAGAACTAAAGTTACGTGATGGCTTCAGTGTACAAGTAAATACGTCACAAAAGCGACACTTTTAAATTCTTTCGTATCTATAAGCTTTTCAGAAGGAAAGGTCAGTATCCCTCGTGATCTATAGTCGCGATAAGTGACCGGTGGCCATAGTTCCGGGAAGTGAACTTGTTTATAATCCAACAACTGTGTCCCCACGGTCGCTCGCGATGTTCGCGAGCAAGTGCGAGGCGACAACTATGTTGAGTACGCGAGCGTGATAAAACCGTTCCCGTATTGAATTGCCTCGAGACACTCGCTCGTAAACACAACAGAAATTCGAATTCGCGTGATAGCAACGCGATAAGGTTTGCGGGGCAACAGAGTCCGGAACTTGTCACTATAAATTTGAGAAATGGAGTAATACAAGTTAATAGAAATAACATCACACAATGTATTCAAACACATTTTAACTTTTAATAATAAATAATTTGATAATTATTTCGTAACAATCAACTATAAATAACTTTCTTGAGGGCTCCGTCGTCTTTCGATTCGATGAGCGCTTTTGACCGCGTGTTCTGTAATCTGAAAGTCAAATCTCTTTCGCTCTCTCTCTCTCTCTCTACTTTCCATGTAAAAATGTTATTCCGCAGAATACTTTAATCAGATATATATATGCGCAGATAGGCTGATCTGTAATTTCAATCTTGAGTATTTGTCATTCAAAGAGAATTTTCATCCGAAACTTCTTCTGATTCGTTGATTTTCTTTGATGTCTCTTCACAAGAAAATCTCACAGTATCCCTCCCGTTTTATTTTATGTTTATTGCGACTTTTATTATATTTTTATTTTACTTGAGCGCGCGATTGAGAGAAGGGAAGAGAGATTTCGGTTCTCTCACGAGATCGCGTGAGCACGTTCTCTGTGTCATTTGTACAAGGCGACGTTAAAATAATTCACGCGCACACGCGAGAACACACCGAAACCTATATGAATAAAAACCAATGATGTTTAAATTCACGAATCGTGTGACGCATGTAAAGAAGTAACACAGATCTCTCCTCGACCTACATCGTCGGCAAATCAGTGCAAAACTTGATTGCAAATAATCGACGCAGAAATGTAACAATGTACTGTACGCGGGAAGGAGAGAAGGAAATTAACATCATGTGTGTACATTATTTTCGCGGATTTTCCACCGGTCGAATTATCAAACGCGTTTATCTGAGAGCGTGAACACTTAACTTTTAAACGTTATAACCGCGTGCGGTTTCCGCGCACGACCTCACGATGTAATCTGCGACATGCGAGGCGCACTATTGCTATATACGTCGCAAAATAATACGCGAAATATCAGGTCATCTGTGACCGAATCAACACGAGCCCCGTAACTTCCGATCATGGCGTGAAATAAAAATCTATTCGTTCTAATTACGCGTTCTTTTTTTTTTTCTTTGCATTTTTACCGCATTTCCACCGCGAGATGTGGTACGTATTTTTTTTTTTTTTTGCGCGCGCGCGAGCTTCTAAAGGAGAGAAACTCTCTCAGAGAAGACCGAACAGTAAGAGAGAAAAAGAAACAGAGATAAACTGTACATGTATACATATTGAAAAACATAATGCGGTTGAAGCGGAGCGAAACTTCAAAGCCGACTCGTGTAGTGTCACTTCTACGTGTCCTTTGCCACCAGAGTATGTGTTTTTGTGACGCAACAAGACGGCTCCATCGTAATGTCGTCCCACATAAGTAGAGGCTGTACTAATTATACTCGTTTTCACGTGACGTCATCCATTCAATTTTAGCGCGATCGCGATATTTACCCGAAGAAGAGGAAAATAAAAACACTTCTTTCCGACAGAATGAAAAAATATTAATTAAACGTTGAAACGTTTAATTACACACGCGATCGATCTCACGTATTTCCAAATCATCGAAGTATCAAGTGCATTTCAGACATTTTTCAGACTTGTGCGTTGTACGAAGGGCGTCGTTAAATGCGTCAATTGCATGAAGAAAAACGGCCACGCTAATTGCTCCTAACGTCCTTGATTAAATTGACGAGCGGCTTATCCACTGATTAAATTGCGGATGCTACTCGTTCGAATTCAATTGAATGATTGCCCCTTTCGCTGTTTAATCGATGATCCGTGATCGCGGTGCACATACTGTGCGACACAGATGCACTTTAAGAACCACGCCTCTTTCTGGCGAAATCGAAGCGATCGCGCTTTTTAATAACGTAAATTCTATTTTCGACGTACGAGACGTCGGAGGTTCAATTACGTCCGAACAATTATGCGTAATCATCTATAGGAACTACTTGTCACTGAGCACGATGATTATATGAGACGTCCCGTCGCAGTTGTTAATAAATATTTACACATACAAAGAAACATGAATGTCTGATATTAAAACGTACAGACAGTTTTGAATTTTCGATCGATAAAATTACAACAAAAAGAAATGATTTAAAAATTATTTTTCTTTATCGAACAGTTCGTGTCGTTATAAATATTTGCAAAAAACATTTCCAACGATCTCACAAACCTGACATAGAAATGTTCGTCTTCTTCGAACAACTCGTCATCGATGACCGAGAGTTTGATAGTCTTCTTGGTCTCGCCAGGTTCAAAGGTCAGAGTTCCTTTGGCGCTCACGTAATCGGATCCCGCTTCGGCGGAGCCGTCCTCTGTGCAATAGTCTACGGTGCAGGGCTTGCTCAGATCACCTCCCGTCCTGGTGACACCCACCTCAAAGGTACCGACGTTCTCCATCACGGTGTAGTGGCCAGGTTCGAAGAATATCCTCATGGCGTTTACGTGCTCGATGTCAATGCTCTCGGCTTCCGCTTTCTGCAGCTCAGCCTTGACCTCGCTGAGGTCGCTCTGCGCTCTTTCGCTTATCTTCCTGCTGAGATTGCCAGCGCCCACCATCTTCCGGGTAGCCTGCACTCTGTAGAAGGCCCGGCTCTTGGGACCCTTGCCCAGCACTTCCTCGTGCGCCATCACCTCCAGCTGCTCCAAGGGCTGAGTGGGATACTTCTTGCGCAATTCTCTCAGAGTATTGATGTAATCACGTCGGGTCTGCTCGAACTCCTTCGCTTCGGGGGAGTCGGCGTCGGCTAAGCGGTCCACTATACCGTGGAGACCATCTTGCTGCGGCTTGATCTCCAGCTCCACCCCTATTTCGGAGTCCCCAGCCTCCGCCTGCACGATCACACCGCGCTTGTTCATCCGATAGCCCTTGTGCAGATACTTGTAAAGCAGCAGTCGTCGGTCGGCGATGTAAGCCGTCAATACGGTGGCCGGGAAAAACAGAAAGGTAAGTATACCCTCCCAGACCTCCAGCACACCCGGACTGGTGACCGCCAGGATGATATACAGCCACACGTACGCGAATATGCTCCAAGTGGCGGTGACAAAGAAGACGCGGAGATGCTTGATCTTCCGGGTTTCTCCGTTCGGGATCACAAACACGCACAGAGAGATGATAACGAAGAGATTGTAGGCGGCGGATCCCACAATCGTGCCCGGACCCAGCTCGCCGGCTTGGAAGTTCTTCGCCCAAATTTCTATAATAGACAACAGAATTTCGGGCGCGCTGCTGCCGAGAGCCATCAAGGTCAGATTGGCCACCGTCTCGTTCCACACTCGCACTATGACAATCTGCGGTTCTCTGCCATGACGACGTACCGTGAGCTCTTTCTCCTTGGACGTGATCACCTCGATGGCTGCCATGAAGCGGTCGCTGATGATCGACACGCCGATGAACAGATACAGTAAAAAAAAGAAGTACACCAAACCCCGGAAAATGATGTCAATTAGATGCAAATTTTTATCCGGAGACCAGACCGGTAGTACTAGGCCCGGCTCGCAGCGCAACGAGTAATTCCCAGACATATTGTCCGAGGTCTATTTCGAAAACTTGCAAGTAGAAGAATTTTTTTGCGCCTTTCTAGCGATCTATTTGTTGTCTTTTCGGGAATGAAGCTCCGCCAAGAGTCTCATTTCTCATTGAGAATAACTAGAGCGGTTTTACGATATTTTCTCACACCCGTGACTCGCTCTAATAATATTCCTACGAGAATTTTCGTCACCCTATATCTTTCTATATTTGTAAACGAAGACGAAAACAGCAAAAACGGGTTACTGTTTTAATACTCGAGGAAAACAACCGAAGCTGAAGACTCACTATCTCTTTTTCTTTATACTTTTAAATTATAATTTTTTTTTCTCTTCACAAATTTTTCTTTCTAATACTGAGAGAGAGAAAGAGAGAAAGACACTGAATAAAAAAAACTTAAGATTTAATATCGAACGTGAAAATTCTGATGAATTCGATTCGATCTTTCCCGCGCGATATAAATGTGCTGCTTCTTTTTGCTGTCAAGGGGATGATGATGTATCGGAAACTCCACCAACAAACACAACCATATCAGCAAACCGCAATGTTTGATCAACACGAAGCTGACGTTTCTAGTCTCCTTACTGATTAACTTAATATTCTTATCAAGATCTTCGACATTGTTCTCTTATCGGACAGTTCTCTCGAACGAATTTTTCTTTGTCTGTCTCTCCGCACTGTGTCCTGATCGTGTTCTCGCACTCACGCACGTTCTCTCACCCCGCTGAACCCTCTTTCCTCACACACACCTGCTCTCATCGGAGAGACACTAACTGGAACCGCGCGATCCACCCCAAGGAAGGTAACATCGGCGCTGGGAACCGGCTACCGAGGGAACCTACCGATACCACCGCGGCAGCGAGTTCCCATCACGAAGCGGACCCTTCTACACCAACGGGGTAGATAGAACCGTACCGGGCCGCGTTCGAACGAACACTGAAAGAGGAGAGAGAGAAAGAGAGGAAGCTAGAGGAGAGAGCAGCCAGACCGAGTGGGGAGTGGTGTCTCGAGCTAGCCAGACGCGCGGCCACCCTATCCCCTTACTTCTCCCCAACTCGCCCTTTAGCCTTCTCTCGTCTCGCTTTAGCCTCATCCTCGTCGGCTGCAACACGCCCGCGATATTCCCATCCTCGTCTACTACATCATGCCGACGGTATCGCCAACCTCGTCGTCAGCGATATCCCTGTCTCTGTCCGTCTCGCGGCGTACTGTCTCTATTCTTGTCGACTTTACAGTGCTGGCGGTATCTCCGTCTCTATTTCACTTCACCGCGTCGATGATGCCTTCGTCCTTGTCTATTTTACCCGCGCGCTAACGGCACCACCACCCTCGCCGCGATTATATATATATACGTATATATATCTATATATTTTTGTTCTCGTCCTCTCCTACGTGCCGGGAGGTATGTTCATCTCTGTCGACTTTACTGCACCGACGCAACGTAACCCTGAGCTCGTTCGGCGCGGCGAGGTACCTCCGTCTTCATCGCGTTTCGCGAAGAAACGCCGCCGCCTTCCGCGTGTTTGCGCGCGTCCCTCTGTTTCGCTCTTTGTCACGCTTTATCACGCAGCCAGTAACTTGTATTTGTTGCTTGTGCAAAGTGTCCGGAGCGCTTTTTCTATCTAACAACCATACTTTCTCTCTCCCTCTCTTTTTCTATCTGACGCTTTTTTCTCTAATGTCCCCCTCCGTATTTATATCTTTGTCCTTATCGAACCCTAGCGCGCCACTTTACCTTCTTTTTTTTGCGCTATCGCAAACGTTTTCTTTTTTCTTAATTTTTGTTTTTGTTTTTTTTTTTTTTAAGTAAAAGTAGCCACGAGTTTACAATTCTCGTGTCCTAGTCTCGTAATACGATTAAACGTACAATTCGCAGTTTACTTATGACGAACAATTCCCGGAAAGGAATTATTTTTCGAGAGAAACTCCTTTCTGCTCTTTGAGTCCGGAAATTTGATAGTATTACTCGTAGATTTTGTATAGATAATCTAACGGATTATCGTTATTCTTCCGTGAATTTACCCTCGCTATCCTGTTCACCATCCTTTTTGTTTTCGGATCCTTTCTGTCTTCCTTCGAAAATGTTCTTTGCTCATTCTCACGTTTTCCGTCCTTGTTACAGCGTTACCTCGTTCAACCCTCATCCACGCCTCTGGAACCAGGGACGTACGCACGGGAACACGGTCCGACTTGTTCAAAACCACGTTCTTGCAAAACGTACATTATTGCATGAATTACTACTATACAATAGTATATTTTTAAATACTTTCAATATTATCGCATACAATTAATTAAACAAGTCTCATGTAACATAGAAGAAGAAAATTGTATATGGAAAAATTAAACAATTACACACAACACAATTGAAACCTAATCATCTCTTTTGTGAGAGGAATCGCTCTTGTCGCTCTTTTATGAAATTCCTATATGTGCCGTTGCTCTGAACTCGATCCTCTATAATGTCCACCCTCTTTTCGTTCTTCTTGCGCTGCATCATCCCCTTCTCGCATCGCCGTTTTTGTCTGCTGCTCAGATGCGCCTGCGCATCAACCCTTTTATACGTAACCGACGTACTGAAGGATGCAAACGTATCTGCGTCGACATCTTGCGTCTAACCGCCTCAGTTATTAGCAACGCAAAATACGATGAGATTGTTTATTCCTCGTGACTTACTTTAATAATCAAGTTCAAAAATTATTACATTACAAAACAAATATTATGAAAATAAATCACTAATTATACACATGCTGATTCAGTTATTTTTAATCAATAGGCAATAATGGGTAGAAACAGGACAATATGCTGTATATATAAAATTCAGTTCTATGTGTTGATATCAATAAATTTTTTCCAAAATACGTTTATTTAAAAAATATAAGCAATAAAGTATAAGCGATATAATTGTATGCAGTTACAATTAGTATGTATATACCATATAATCTTAAAGTACGCAATTTAGAGAAAAATACGTATTTTAGAAAAAAATACGTATATTGTATTTAAAAACTTGCGCATCTACCTAATAAAACTAGACACTACACTACTAAAGCGAAAAAAGTAATTATTTGACTACTTAAAGAGAAATTGCAAGCGATTATTATCAAAATCGTGTTTGCACATAGTAAAAGTATGAAATTGTTATTCGCTAACACGTGCACTTTATATGTGCGATGATAAACGATAAAGTTAATACTGAGAAGAAAAAGAAGAAGAAAAAAGATATTATAAAAAAAATGCATCTTAACAAAATTATAAAATTGATACAATTAATGTAACTGATGTCATTATCTTCCATATCTCTTATTGTTTTGCAATATACTGTTTGATTTGAAATAATAAAAACTGTTTTTGAAAAAAGTACAAGATAAAGTTTAACTAAGAAACAATTAAAATTTCAGAAATATATAGCTGTGTGTAGCTTTATATTTCTAGTAAAAGTATGATCTGTTTTAAGTTATAAAAAACAAAACTATAATTATATAACAATAATCACATGTAACTTATAGGTCTCCTGCTTTATAATATCTTACTTATAGTTTTCAAGTTCTTATATTTTCTTTTTCACTCGTTGCTTCATTCTTCATCACTATCAGGTTCGTCGGTACTATTATCCGGTTCAATATTATTCGGTTTCTCTCGCATATTTTTTACATGGAGTGTCAAATGCGACGGAAGAGTTTTGATAGGCTTCACGTTTAATGTTAGTATAGGGTTTTCGTCAAGATAAACATGTTGTAGAGACGTGAGACCAGTTAGCGATATGTCGTCTATAGTGGCAAAGTTATTTTGTTCAAGATGCAGCTCCTGCAAACCACTAGAAGAAGTATAATTACGGCCATAATAAGTTACATGTGACCACTGCGTCGGAAGTTCCATCAAATGGTTTTCAGAAAGATCGAGATGCTTTAGACTAGGGAGATAAAAAAATGCCCCGGTCTGAATAGTAGTCATATGGTTATTTGATAAAAACAAAACTTCCAGTTGCATGTTGCTGCATTTAAAATCATTAGATTGAACCGCGCCAATACGATTTCCAGCCAAATCTAGAATGTTTAGCTGCGACATCGAACATACGTTCGGTACAGTAGCAAGGGTATTATTAGCTAAGGAGAGAATTTTTAAGTTTAACATGTTATTGAAAACGTTATTGTCCAAATCGGCAATCTTATTGTTTGATAGATCCAAATATTCTAGACGTGTCGTGTCTTTAAATGCATCAGATGACACTTCCGAAATTAGGTTTCCTGATAGAATTAACTTCCGCAAATAAGTAGCGCTTTTCAAGGATATAGATTCTCCTGAACATTCAAAGCACACTTTGGTAATAGTGTTGTTGTTCATAACGAGTTCTTGTAGATTTCTGAAATTGTAAAAAATCTATCTGAATTAAGAGATAAATATGATTATATAATAGCAAGAGTAAATAAGCAACAATAATTAATATGACAATAGTAATAATTAGTATTGGTGCCAAAAATAGTAATGACAATTTAAAAAGACCAATGTCACAAAGGTAAAATGCTTTCTCGTATAAACAAAAAAAAACAAGAGGAATTGATCAACTTAAATAATTAATTTTTATTTAATTTACAAATATTATTACCTAAGTTTGCCATGTTCAACTGTATCAATTGAATTCTTGTCCAAATGAAGATAAGTCAACGTCCATGGAATGTTGTCGAAGACAGTGTTGGAAGTAATGCTGTTGTCGCTCAGATACAAATTAGTCAATCTAGGTGTTGTCACATTGAATGGAATTTGCATATTCTTCAGCTGATTATTGCACAGATGTAAATGTTTCAAGTTACTGAAAATTCCGTATTCCTTTAACACCTCTACATTACTGTCATCTTTGTTATTGTTGATAATAAGAGTCATCAGTCTGTTGGTTTCGCTAAACGACAGTATTTTGTCCTTCGGGATCCTGTTCGTCGAGAGATCCAGATAATGGAGATTCCGCATTCTGCGGAAGGCGTATTGCGAAATATCACTTATATTATTATTGTCGAGGCTGAGACTGATGATGTCGTCACTTTTAATGAACTCTGAACCGATTTTTTGAAGACCCACGTTAGAAAAATTAAAGGTAACTTCGTGGAATGTGTTAACAGGTGTTGGTCTAGTTACAATAACTGAAGTTGTTGGTTCAGTAGGTTCTACTGTGAAAGTTAAATTTTGTCCTCTTGTAATTTTCGTATACGTCTTGACGAAAACGTAAGGAATCGTACTAGTTGGAATTGTAGTAGTTTTTTCCACATGTGAGATAACAAAGAAAAAGAAAAAGATAAATTTGTAAACTAACGCCATCTGAAAAAAAAAAAATACATACATTTACTATTACATAAACATTAAGAGAAAAAACAAATAAATATAATATAAAAATAAAACAAAACTATATAATAAATAAATTTACATAAAAGAACAATATAAATTAACAATCATTGATAAGAAGTATATAAAGCATCAATTACTTAATAAGAATTAAAACTCACACGGAACAACGTATAATAATAATAGCGTATAAAATAGAAATATGTATTGCGTGAAGTAATATTACGTGAAGTAATATTTTGAATTTTAAATAATAGTTAATTCTGAGAAAGAGAATTTGTAACACTTACCATTTACTTTGTTACTCGGATTATTGTTAAACTTTTTTACACATGTAAGAACGTTGTACGACGCGCTCGTTTGAATAGCCGGACACCTTTTATCGTGCGCGAACGACGAAACCCTCTTATATACTAGCAATGATCTCATGGGCCCCATCTTAGCAGTCTCAAATAACAGTGCTGTCTGCATAACGCACTAAGCAAAATATGTATGTAATTGTACATTTTTTTAATTAAAAATATATATATTTTTGTGCTCATTCTCTCTTTCTTTTTAGTTTTGTTATATATTTCTGTACTTGTTTGTTATAAATACATTCTGTGAATTTATTTATGTATATTCTTTTTTAATGTATATGTGTACTATTTTTATGCTTTACCTACATGTATATATAATTAATATATACGTATATATTATATACATATGATACATGTACAGAAAAAAATATATTTAATGTATAAAGAAAAAATAATAAAATTTACAATAATCTTACTTTCATATAAGCAAGGGTGAAGTCTATCGTTGTACTGTCCTGGCCACGAGCAAGTAAAATGATGCTCCATGAATATTTCTCAGAAACTTCGTACATTCTTATGGATAGACTTACATAGATATCGCATCACTTAACGACTAATGATATAAAAATTGACATAAATAATTTAAGTCTTGTCTACAAAATTATATTTTTTAAGAAGTGGAAATTTGTTCTTATTAGTTTTCAATATTACAAATTTTTGTATCACATCTCACTTTACATATAGTGTACAATGTAATAAGACGATGTATAAGATATTCTAAAATATTAATCGAAGATGTGTATAGATAAAAATAAAAATACTGAACTATCAGCGTACCGATATTTTTTTGAAATGATTTTTATTACACAAGCAAGAATTTGTCTTTCTACTGAAGAATTTCTATATCAGCGTACCTACTCAGCAGGTAGAAAACTTATAGCACACTTAGTATCAGTTTAATGCAGTGATTCCCAAACTATCTTTTTTATTGTATATATATATATGTATAGATATATACATAATACCGTCCAATTTATATATACAGATCATATATACACGTATATTACATATATGTATATATATGTAATTTTTGTATGTGTAACATATACTCCGCAACATTACACATATATATAATACACATATAATATAAATCTACGTTGTAAGACGGAAATTCTCATTCATATTCTTACATAAATATAAGACACAGATAAAGAATCATTACACAAATAAAACGTAAAGATCGCTCTGTAGCTTTTTTTATAATGATAAAACCTAAATTATAAGTTGCTTTACTTAATATATATATATCTATACTCATACATATTTATACTAATATATATTTATATATATACATTAATGTCATCCGGTAATGATAAATTTATATCATCGGATGTTATTGTTTTTATAGAAGTATTTTTTATAAATAAATGTTCTAAATTCGAATCATAAATACTTAAATCCAAAATAGTACTAAATTTGTTTGTATTCGCATTTAAATATTTAAGATTAGCTAATGGAAGTATCCATCTGTCATGTAAAATTTCTAAATTATTATCTGACAGGTCTAAATATTTTAATCCTAATAATCCAATAAATGTGTTCGCATCAATATAATGAAGTTTGTTACCTTTTAATTGTAATTTTTCTAAAGTTCGTAGATTCGCAAACGAATTTTCTTTTATATTTTTAATCATGTTGTAATTTAATGATAATTCTCTTAACTGATAAAAACCAGTTAATAATGGAAATTGCGTGAATTCGTTATGATCCAACATAAGAGTTTTTAAAGAACTAGTAATTTCAAAATTATTACCAGTAAGTACAAAATTAGTTAAAACGTTAATATTGTTTTTTGACATATCCAAATACTCTAGATTTGGTGTATTTAGATAAACGTTATTTAATTTCGCACAGTTAGACAATGATAAGGTTTTCATAGTGTAAGAAATAATACTAATATTGTATAACGGATTTTGATCTAAATATAAAGTAGCAATTGGTGCTGAATTGTTAAAATTAAATTCTGTTATTTTGTTGTCTTTCAAGGAAAGATAACGTAACGATCTTGGTAATAAATTGCTAAATAAAAACGAGTCCACAGTTAAAGCATTTATATTATTCAAATACAAATGGAGTAATGTAGGAAAATTTGTCCGAAAATCTTCTTTTAAAGTAGAAATAGCATTATTACTTAAATTAAGATATTCTAACTTAGGCAACCACATATTTGAACTATCAAATATAATTTTTTCGTAATTTTGTTGTAATTTTGTTGTCTCGACTTGCACAGAATTTTCATCAAAAGTTTCAACAGAAAATTCATCTGTTTTTGGTGGTTTTTGAAAACTTAAATCTAAAATACTTATAAATTCATGTTTCAATGAGAATCCTTCATAGATATTAATTTCATTTTGAGATAAGATTAAACAATTTAAATATACTAAGTTCTTTAGCATTTTTGAAGGTATGTCTTGTAACTTATTATCTTTCAAAGATACACTTCTAATGTTTATACTTTTTGAAAAATGATTTCTTATTTTTATCAGATTATACGAAGTTAAATCTATACTTTCCGGTTCTTCCATACATCGCTTTATAAAAATGTGTTCTTCATTAAAAGATGATTTTTCAATGAAGTTTTCGTCTGGTTTGTTGTATAGATTTATAATTTTTAAAGCTTGTGAAGCTACGAACATGGAACACAATAAAAGCACTATTATGCTTTTAATCTGCAAACATAATAAGCAATAATGTAATGGTGCAAAACAATTAAGAAAAACACATAGAAAATGTAGTGGGCATTTCAAACTTTAAGTATTTTCTCGCGATTTCGTATTTACTTTAAAATCGATTTTTTTTACAAAACTTTTGGTGATTTTTTAATATAATTTTTACAGTAAATGTAAATTTTAATACGAAAGCTCTGTTATACATAGAATCTTATCGTAATAATTAACAACACAAGAGTATATGCATCATGCTCACATTAATAAAAATTATAAATATAAAATTATAAATATACATGATATGTATATTTATAATTTTTGCGAAAACCACATAAGTTAATACGTAAATAGAATTTAGTAATATATAAAGTAGAAATATAGTAATATATAAAATAAAAATCTAGTAGTAATATATAGAGGTACAAAACTTACAATTGATGAAGTCATTTTTTGCGCACACAAAAAAAATTTTTTTTGTAAAATTACACTTTTTTATATTGCTTAATAACTGAGCTCGAATCGACTCGATTTCGACTTTGAATAAAACTCGTCTAATGAACATCTAATAGAGTTTTCGTTTTGTGTGGGGTATTTATATACGCGTTCGTATAGAACACGTAATACTGATAAACAATATTATATATAACAATATTACATAAAAGAAGATTAAGAATATTAAACGGATATAAGATCAAAAAAGTCAGAATGTTATCACTTCTAGGCCAGAGCTTTCCAACTGATCACGTGTATCATTGCATAAAGATATCTTATGGCGCAAACCGCACGCCGAGTTGGGAAGATCTAAGCGATCGGTTATAATTCGACTGATAGATGTCTTTCAAAGATCATTTATCATACACATTTGCAAAATAAAATATTAATAATACTTGTATTGTAATGTTTCTTTGTATTACAATACAAATCCGGCAACAAATTTATTGCTTTTATCAAATCTAACAAAATATATTCTTCAACAAGCTTTTGAAGCATCAGATACATAGTTCGTGTTTAACAATAAGTGAATTAAAGATCAAATGACATGTGTACTTGCTCTTTGTAAGTAAATAATAATAATCTGTCTCACAACGAGCTGTTGTAGTATTATTATTTCAACTATGCCTGCTCATACATATAGACATTTCTAATATTTCTAACATTCTTCTTTTTTATCGGGAGTAGGCTCTGTTTTACTATTGTTTGCATCTTGAACTTCGATAATTGGATTCTCATAACGATGTTTTATATGTTTCCAAAGTCTCTGTGTGTGACAAAAAGTTATTACGTGCCAAACAAATTTATTTTAGAATTTGTAGACTTTTTCTATTTTATAAAATAACAATCTTAAAATCATAACATAAATGCAATCAGTTTTTGTACCCCATCATTTACGGTTTCAAATATGTACAAGCAAGCCTGGTCGTAAGCTTTTTCAAAGAACATCGCACTGACCACAATGCCAAGTGTAAACGTAGAACTCCGCTTGCACACGTAGCGATAAAATAAACGCGCTGCCATATCAAATGTTTTGTGTCATCAAAAATAATCACAGACTCCTGACAGTTCTATATTAAATGAAGTGAAATATTTTAAGTAAAAGATTGTAAAACAATTATTCATTTATTGTCGTGTGCAAAGAAAAACAGACATATTCATGCGATTTGACTAAAAATGTTACTGCTGTATCACATGGATATCCCAGTTTTCAGAGTAAAAGTTTCCCAATATGTAATTTATAAAAAGATATATTCTAATTAGAAGAAAACACGTATACGAAAAAATATAATAAGAGATAACTTTATCATTTAATAACCATGTGTTTCTTTTATTTCCGTTTTCCTTAAATCTAAGATGTGTGTGTGTGTATGAGAGAGAGAGAAAGTTGAAAATTAATAAAAATACTACAGGTCACATGTGTTCATCTTATATTAATTTTCTTCTCAACAGTGGTATCATACAAAAACTGTAATACTTAACAAATTATATATAAACACATATATACATATATACGTATATAAAATTAAAATTGTATAAAAAGGTATTAAAAAACACTCTTTGATGGAAAATTATCTAGACTTTTATTGTCTCTTTAAAATATGAATTGTTGATATATGTAAATTGTGTCGTTTCAAAATATATAACGATTTAAATTATAAAATTTTTATCCATTTTCTTCTTTATCGTGATGCAAACTTCTCACGACTTTCGTAGGTTGTTGCAACACTTTTCGCGATAACCTAATCTGCCCGGACACTGGATCTCGTCCGAAGTATTTGACTTTTATTTCGTGACCTATTTCAAGACCTAGAGCACTCGGATGATGAATCACACACTGATCTAACTGAGAGTTGGGCAAAAAAGTGGGCACCATGTTGGAATATAACGTCACCATAATGCCAGTTTCCCGAATTTCGACTATTTTTGCTTTATATATGCCACCGAACTCTAATGTCGGCTCGCGATCTTTTTGCAAAATACTCTCAATCATCTCTTTTGCCTCAGCCATGGCACTTTCGTTTGGTGCAAAAACATAATACGTTTCCTCATCATGTGGATTAATCTGAAAAATAAAGTAAAATCATCTTAAAAATGGAAAAATTTGTACAATCTATCAATTAAATAATAATCATTTATATAAATAATAAAATAACTATCTTTTTAATGTAATAATATATTAAACTTTTTGTATGAGTTTTCACTTTTTCTTTGGAATTCTTGATTGAAAATTTATCTTACGTGCACTCCAGTTTCTAATAGAATTTTTTTCAGATTTATCCCACCGACTCCAAGAAACTTTCCTCTTTGATGAACAGGAATTTGTAAGTTCTCGACAACCGGCATTTTGTCTCTTTTAGTCGATCGCGGTTCCCGTAACACATTGTTCATCAGTCTTAAGATCTCTGACTTAGCAACTGTTGCTTGATGTATGCACTCCATAATAATTTTTAGCGGGACTCCTGGTATCTTTACATCAGCTTGCAGAGCAGTGAACGCTCGCTTGGTACCCGCTATTTTGAAATCCATATCGCCAAGATAATCTTCGATTCCCTAAAAGTAGATAAATAAAAGTAGAAAAGTTCGTCTATCAATAGACGAAATAACCACAATTTCTCGTTTAATCAAATTAAACTTTCAAAATACAGCAAAGCTTACCAATATGTCAGTTAATATTTTATAGTCTTCGATATCCGTTTTAGTTTCATTGTACCTAGTCACAAGACCAATAGCTACACCCGCTGCTGGCGAAGATATCGGTACACCTGCATCCATGAGTGCTAAACTCCCACCGCAAACAGTAGCCATTGAGGAAGAACCTATTTTTATCGTAAAAAACATCGGATAATATTTTTACTACAACATAACTTAGTTTTTGACTAAGTGTTACGTTGGATTAGACATCATTTTTACCATTCGATTCTAAAACTTCACTAGTCAGTCTTATGGCAAAGGGATAGTCCTTGGGAAGAATCGGTTGAAGGGCCTTCTCTGCCAAGGCGCCATGTCCCATCTCCCGGCGACCTATCCGACCTACCCGCCCCGTTTCGTTAGTCGCATAGGGTGGAAAATCATAATGGAGAAAGAAATTCTTCTCTTTCACACCACTGCCAAAATCAAGATTTTAGGAACTAAAATGGATTTCGATGACCGAAAAAAACAACTAATGAGAACGTAGCACAGTTATCTGTGCTACAAAATTGTAAATTTTTCTATTTTTCTTCCATAATATTAACCATCTTTTAGTGTCAATATATTTTATATAAATTTTAGATCAACTCTTTTTATGTACGTATTAATAAAATATTATGTAAAATTACTATATAGTCGCTACTGTATTCATTAAACTATTGCAAAAGAAAAAGACAATGTCGACAATCAAATTGTATTTGTGTACTGCTAGTGATATACCTAATTAGCATTGAAACAGCATCCATTTTAAGAGCGCTTTCCAAAGAATCCAGAGTTACAGTACACATGACCTGGGTTTGACCTCTTTGAAACACAGCTGAACCGTGAAGAGGATTAAAGAGATCTACTTCGCACGTTATATTGCGTAAATCAGTCAAAGAACGACCGTCGCACCTATAAATTATTGATTTTGCTACTTAAATAATTATTTATAGTGTGACACACAATTGCAATAATATTTTATATATGTATATATATAGTGTATATATTTTTTTTAAATACCTAATTTCTTTTTCTAAAATCAGTTGCCTAAAAATATCTTTACTTATTTTCCAGAAGATTTCTTCTGCTAATGTTACATTCAAATTTGCGTTATCATTTTTCAACGTTTCAATAACATTATTTCTAACTTCAGAAACAGCATTATCTCTAGAAATTTTATCATGCGTGTAATCTAAAAATATTTCTCGCAATTTTGTTTCCGCGAGTTCTTTCACAGAACTAATCAGATTTTCGTCATTGTCTTGCTCGTTGATTTCGACTTTTCTTTTTGGTTTTCCATACATCTTTTGCAAGTTTGTTATTGAGGCTACGATGGTCTGGCATTCTTTCACACCGAGCTTTATCGCTTTCTTCAGGTCTTGCTCCAATATCTCATTTGCCGAACCCTCTAACATAACAATTAAGTTGTGCTTGGTCGCGGTGATAATCATATTTAATATACTATCTTGTATTTGGCGTCTTGTGGGATTAATTATAATATCGTTATCGATCATTCCTACTCTGACAGCGCCCACAGGACCGTTCCATGGAATGTCGGAAACGCTGAGAGCTGTTGAAGCACCATTAATAGCTATCACATCAGGATCGTTCATATTGTCCACGGCTAACATGTTGCACATCACATGTGTATCAAAATAAAAGTCTTTTGGAAATAAAGGTCTTATTGACCGATCGATGACTCTACTTGTAAGAATTTCGCGTTCAGTCGGTCCAAGCTCCCTTCGTAGGAAATTGGTCGGGATACGACCAGCTGCTGCTGCTTTTTGTCTATAGTCCACAACAAGCGGAAGGAATGAGGAATTAGATGACGACTGTTGTCTGCTGACTGCTGTGACCATGACAGAAGTGTCACCCAGAGATACAACAGCACTACCGTCAGCAAAACGTGCATATTTTCCTGTAGATAAGGTGAGCTGCTTGCTAGACATAGAAACATACATGTCAATTACTAAAAAGTATATAAATTATTTAATGTTTCTTTGATGTTTGTTTAAATAATTTAAAAAATGGACTTTCGCAAAGATAAACAAAGTTGCATCATTTCCCTGTGTTTGCTTTTGATTTAGAAAAAAAATTTGTCCTCATCCTTGAGCAATCTTCAAATTACTACATCCCTTCAAAACAATTAACAGAAAAATAAAGACCCGATATAAAAAAGTAAATTTCAATAAAATCTATCAAATATCACATTCATAATATTTGAAATATACTCAACAATTTTTGAAAAGGTTAGGGTTAAGGTACACAACGTGGTCAATCTTACCCATCGGATAACGTGACAATTTCTGTGCCCACATTTGTGCTAAACCTCACGTAAAATACGTTCTCATT
This sequence comes from Pseudomyrmex cubaensis, assembly GCA_014825685.1. Classification (NCBI taxonomy): domain Eukaryota; kingdom Metazoa; phylum Arthropoda; class Insecta; order Hymenoptera; family Formicidae; genus Pseudomyrmex; species Pseudomyrmex cubaensis. Next base: position 31,422 of record QVOA01005745.1, on the reverse strand, counting down.
TTTATACAAAGATTTGCAAGCTAAAAACACTGGTTTACGAAATCTCGATAACCTTGAACTTGTAAACACTATCATTTTTGGTCATTACAAAATCGATAACCAATTCGAGTACAGTGAAAATTCGAAGTCGCTTAGCGAAGAGTCAAACTTATTATCGAGAAGAAAACTACTTTAGCGAAGACCGATAAGCTACGTTGGCGGAGAATCAAACCAACATGTGAAGATTACGATATAGAACTATACAAGTCAGGTTTGTTACATATACATATAATATAATGTCAATGTGGTAAACGTTAAGGAAAGAGAACGACTATATAATTTATAGTTTCTCTCGGCTCGCGCGCAAGTCGTCGGATGATTCGCTCTCGAAAGTCGTCGTTTCATTCGAGTATGTAAACGAGCAGTAGAGAGACTGATTACGCTTTCATCGCTTCGTTTCTTTTCTCGATCAGCGCCCGATCGTTAATTGCCGCGCGGAACTCCTCAAGTATCAATTCACTTTCCACTTCGCACAATTCGTTCTTATTTAAGAAAGAAAGTCTCCCCTTCCGAATTCGAAAACAATCTTGCGAAAACTTCGTTTTTAACGGAGCTAAGCCGGAGAAAGTTCTCACCTTCTCCCTTTTTATCCGATTCGCTTCGCGGATTTTTTGCCGCGCGACTCTCGACATTGCGAGGATTTCTTTCGTTCGATTTCCACTCTCGAGCCTCTACGAGATGGAAATTTCGCTTGTTCATCCCGCTTCGGTCGTCAACTTTGTTTTTTTCTAAAGACCCGATCCGTAGGAATCAATTCACGAAAAGTCGTACAAACTTATTTCACAAACAACTTATTCTGGGAATTCTAACGATCCGAATGCAAAGTTTCTATAGATTATGGTCGTCAGATTTCTAAGATTTATCAGCTTACTCGCGCGTAAACAGATTCCTGAAGATGATGGCTTTCATCTGTCTAAGAATCGCGTCAGTATGTCGCTTCATTAAATCGCTATGGCAATTCTAGACGTGCTTTACGTTCCTCAGCATCTGCTGGACCACATTATTGCTCGTTACTCCCCTCCGCTATTTCTACGATCACTTTCTTCGAGATCGCTTCGAAGGATCCACTCTTCGAGTCGCGCTAATCCAACTCGAGGATCGATCGGCGTCGCCGAGACCAGTCGGGCTATGCGGATCCATGTATCGTGGTGATCCAGTACGGGTACGCTCTTGATTACGCTGGCGATGTGCCGTCTTCGCGGCGATCTGATTGTCCTGTTAGTGATCGTCCTGGCGGATGTTCAACACGCCATGATGAGAATTGCCCGTGAGAATCACTCCAGTAAGTAACTTCTCGGCGTCGCAAGTTTCACCTGGATAATTTCATCTGGATTTTTTACTTTTTTACTCAACACTTCGTTTGCTTCAGTGTGCAAAATTTTAACATGTCGAACATTGCAACGCGCAAGTTTTCGGTGACTTGAAAGTTTTTATTTCTGGAATCTCCGGCTTTATATAGTTTTCGATTGTTAACACTTAAATGTGTCTCGGATTTCAAATAGATGCGATTTTCGTAATACGCGATCAGCGTAAGAAGACATTAAACAAAGCGGCTTTGGATAACAGAGTGCGGATGTCCGGCAGCGTCGCAGAGACAGCCGCGATCGATCGTCGTCTCGCCGTCGAGCGTCCGGATGCCGAAGGACGATGTCGCGTCCTCGACCATTAGCACTACCGGCCGCATTTTCAACGGCAAGCCCAGCAGACGAGGATCCTGGCCTTGGCAAGTGTCTCTTCAGCTGCTGCACCCGAAACTCGGTTTTATCGGCCACTGGTGCGGGGGTGTGTTAATCGACCCGAGATGGGTGATCACTGCTGCTCACTGCATTCACAAGTGAGTTTGACTTTTTACGCGAAATTTTTTACGCGACGAACTTTGCGGTCAAATTCTCGCAATTCTTTCACTTCAAGCGAACTGTTTAATCTGCCCATCGGTGTGCTGTGGACCGCTGTGGTTGGCGAATGGGAATTGGACTCCGGCGGACGCGGATCTGCCCGGTTGCCCGTCGAGAAAGTGATTCTTCACGAGAGATTCAATAATTACATTCACGATATCGGTGAGCTCCTAAAATGTACATAATTTTTCGTATCAAAGGGACAATAATATTCTACAATAGTTGGATATAATTTTGTCAATTTCGATAAACCTTGTGTCTATTAATTCACATTTTATCTTAAATTCTGAGAGAATTTTTGTCATTGCAGCTTTAATGAAGCTTGCCAGACCGGCGCCATTGTCCAAAGTCGTTCGTACCATCTGTCTGCCCGATGCCAGGGAAGATCTCGACAAAAGGAAATGTATGGCATCCGGCTGGGGACGATACGGTCCCTCACCTTCTCTCTCGATCGCCCTTCTGGAGGCCAGTGTCCCTCTTCTAGATCTGGAGGACTGTTTACAAGCTTACGGCACTTCGGTACCCATAAAGAACGGCCACCTCTGTGCCGGTCACATCGATGGTTCCTCTGGAAGTTGTGTGGTAATCGTCTCATTTTTCTACATTTCTTTCCCAAAAACAGTTCAAACTCGGCATGTGAAGATCCTCGTGTGTAAAATTTTTCCGATTCAAGTGCGAGTGTGTCGGCGAATCGACTGCAAAACGCACTGTCCGCAAACACGTTTTATCATCTGAAAGCGTCAATTCGCTCTTAATTATACCGTTCGCGTACACTTTCTCGCGGTAAAATCGCTCGCGTCATCAGAAATGCCGCGATAATCGCTTGGAAATTTGTATATTTGAAGATTCACCTTCAATCCAAAATAAAACACTTTCAAGTTACAAACACGTAAACAGATTTTCAGAGTCAAACATCATTTTAAAAAAAGCACAATAGTTAAAAACTGATGGTGAAAAAGCTTAAACTTGCTCAAAGAAAAACAAAAATGTCAAAATTCTATTGCGATCCGCAGGGCGACTCCGGAGGACCTTTGCAATGTCGTCGCGCCGACGGCGTCTGGCAGCTGGTCGGTGTCACATCCTTCGGCTCTGGTTGTGCCAGGCCGGGCTATCCGGACGTGTACACCAGGATACAGCACTATCTGAACTGGATCAACAAGACCATTGACGCGAATAACGACGACGAGCAGTGGTAAAATTCATTCGTGTAAAAATATCGATGTAATATACTATTGTACAGCGCTAACGTATAGCTTTTGTATATAATGTACTTTATATGCGTTTATTGTACAGCGTGCTTTATAAAGAAGAGAATAAAAATTATTTATGCTTTATTACATCACTGTGTTAGAATTTTTCTATCAAATTCCTGCGTAATTAAAAAAGCTGAAAATTTTTTAACTTGTGTGGTTTGTTTTTCATTTATTTACTAAACCAATGTGCGTTTCTTTACAAGTGGGGATGTAATAGAAAATGCTCTTGTGCGCATTTGTTAAAGTAATACTTTTGTATCGCATTTGTTACACATTTTCTGTACATTTGTCTTATTTATATAATATATAGGTCGCGTTGAAACTCCGACATTATAGATAATAAACGGACGGTAGAAAGCAGAGGAAATTGGAAGTGGCGTGTAAACTCTTCTTGCACAGAATTCGCTTGATAATAATCGCTGTGTGTGTGTTTGTGTGTGTGTGTGTCTATGTATGTGTCTATTTGCATACTATAATTATACAGCTATTCGCGTAAATAAATCGGATCGAATAAACATCTTGATCGAATTATAAACCGGATGACGTGAGTTTCTGAAGATGATTTTCTTGCGAAAAGATCCTTTCCGGAATATTGGCCGTCGCACGGACAGCTAAAACTTTCACAGATTGCTCGTTCAGCCGGAAAAGACGAGAGATGCGATCTTGTTTTGAAATCACGTAATTTACGTCGCGGAGAGAAAGAACATGAATTTCTATTTATCGATCGAAATTTACATCAGGGAAAAAAAACCTAACAAAGTAAATCGACTTGCGCGACTTGGGTGTCGAGATGATATTTCGAGAATTTAACTCTGTAACGTTTCCGGAATTTGTGTTTGATATTTTCTGATGTCTCTCTCTCTGAATTTAAATTAAAATAAAAGTATTATCGAGAGAATTATATCTCCCCAAAGTAATATCGAAATTCATAACTGCCAGGACGGTGCCTTAATAATACAAAGCGTGTATTGTGGGAGCGGACAATGAAGTTGGAGAATATTGATTTGCGGAAGACACACGCGACATACCGTGAGAGCACATTCGATTACGGAAGGGGAAACCGTAATTAACCTTAATTATTAATTGCAGATGTACGGAGAGTACCGCATAGTCTCATTTGTCTGCTGTTAAGCGGAAGATGTGCACAATTTGAAACTCCTTATTATAGAACACCTTATTAGAGAGGAGATTATGCACATTTTACATAGTACAGAGTGTAATCCCACGAAGATATGTGTATTTTCAGTATCATATAATGTTTTCGATATTTTCGATTGATATTGAATATTAAAAAAAACGCAATTTTAACACGTAATTTTTGTACGTTTCATGCATAATTTTTCATCAAAATTCCATCTGAAGCTTCGCACACACCGCGCGCGAACGATAACAAAATCTTAACATAAAAGATTAATTTCTTGTTTCTTTTTTTAAAATATACGAACCTTTATTCCTCGACAGATCTGATCGTTTCTCCAGGACGAGTGCTTTCGATTTGGAATACAATACGAAGGTATTGTTTGATAGGACGCGTGTTTCATCCGACGTTACGCAACATTGGCTCTCGCAGAATCCATGATCCTTATTTAAATGCAGATATCCTCGGCATCCGGTCCTCTCGCGCAAAGTGCTTTTCTTTCTAAGTTTCAGAATACATACCTATTTCTATGCATTTCTATTTGCTCTGGCAACACAATGACGAGAAACAAATCTCCACACCTTCTCTGGTGAGATCGAAATGTCAACTGACGCACACGGTCCTTTTCGCGTTTCTGTTCCGCTAAAATAAAACACAGACTTGTCAATATGATATTCAACAGTCAAATTAACGTAAAGCAAAATTAACTTTGCAACAAAAACTTCAATAATTAAAATTGAATCATTAATTTTCAAATTTTCAAATGCGTTTGATTAAACAAAAAAAAAGAATTGAAACCATCAAAGGTTCACACAAAACGGCTTTTATGAAACGTGTTTGATGCATATCTCATTTCATATCGTAAGTATATCTAATTGCAATGATCGCTAATTATAATTAATATCCGACATGCGTGACAATTCACGGAGTAGGTATATTTGGTTCGCGCGTCCCACGCGCGTCATCCACACATTAATTGTTGTACATAATTGCTATGATATACGTACCTAACCGCGCGCGTTCTCGATTGTCATCGCGCGCGCATTTCCCACTACATTTTTTTCCGTCAAAAAGCAGCTTCTCCGTCACATTTTAGGCTCGGATCGATCTTCGCGCGCAATCAGTAACACACTTTCATCGCGAGGAAGAAAGTGAACGAGAAATCTGCTCGGAGGGGACGATGGAGGAATAGAAAAAAAAGGAGAAGATGCAATGAGCGCGTTATTTTCGACCGGGAGCAGATGGCGCCGTTTTCATCCACCGCGACTTTTTGATTTCTCGTTTCTTTCGTCATTGAGCGACGATCGATAAAATCGCGACATTATCGAACGCGGTTGACTTCATTTTAATCTCATTGGAAGAGACGAGTCACTCATTCGTGTGCATTTTGAAGTCAGAATTCTAAGTTTAGTTTTACTAAAATCTGCGTGTTTTCTCTCTTCTTTTTCTCTCTTTTAAATTGAAATAAATTTATATGCTCGCAGATGCGAACAGAGAAATGCGAAACTTGGGTGCAACAAAATACAGAAACTTACCGCGAAGAAGAATTTTATTTCGATCTTATCCGAGAGTTCTTCGCTTGAACGCGGGACCACACGCTCATGCGCGACAACGTATCGTGTTTTCTGTCGGCGACGCGTCGTCGAGGAAGGGTAGGGAAGCGAAACACGAATCTCTTTAAAATGGCCGCTTCTGGCGTGGCGCGTGCATCATGAAGAAGCGTTGCGTTCCGCCCGCGTTCATGTTTGGCGTACTCGTGCGAGTTCCGCGTACGTGAGAAAGTTCTCCCGGCGAACGCGCGTTCCGGAAATTCTCATCGCTCTCGTCTCCGCGTTTGTCCGAAAATCGCGTGCGAGACAAACCGAAACAATTCGGCGGAAACAAAAAAAAGAATGTTTGTAATCCGAGCCCTTGGCGTCCGCGGGAGAGCCATCGAGTGACGCTTCCATGACGTATCCAGTGATATAAATTTCGCTTTTTTCCGGAAATCTCAGTCTCGATCGTGTTCTCGATGAACTCGATTAATTAGAGTCGTACGGAGTCGATTCTGCACGTGTTCCCTTGCGATTGTGTGACTCGTCGACACGAGAGGAAAAGAGACATCGAGCCAAGTGACTTCGTCTCACCGACACTCCTATCCAAGTGAGATTTCGGTAATGTCGCCCTCGTGTATGAAACCTTATATGCATTTTCGCGTTTTATTTCTCTCGCGTAGATCAGACGCTGATTTGTTTCGCAGAGAGATCGGGTCGATTTCGCTAATCATCCGTTCGGTGATACTCGTTTCTATGACGCTTCTCTATTGCTGTCTCCACAACAAAAGATCGAAAGTGGGTTTTTTTTGGAGGGGAAAGTTCAACTTTTTGACTTGTACAGACGCGGGAGAGAGCAAATAGACGCGTTCCATTGTCTTGTAAGCGCGTAGAAATTGTTCTCGCTTTTATCGAAATCGAAATTTCTCGATATTACAACCGGTTTGGAATTCTCGGCTTCCATGCTATTTCGGTTTTCCCTTTTTGTTTTCTACTCGGAAATAATGCGTCAGTGATACGCGTGAATAGACGACCTTCCATCGATCGCGGTTTATGCGAAACCCTCCCGAAAGTCACGATACGTATAGGGTGTCACGTACGGGGGAACACGTTCACCTAATACATAATTTTTCATCTGATACATAAGTTTTTTCTTTTTTGTTGAAAAGTACAAGATCCTACTTGTGTTGTATTTGTAACTCTAATAACATCCATATAAATTTATTTGACTGTTCAAATTACATAAATCATTGTTTATATATCACACATTTGTTATTTTACCATAATTTTTAATTAAAATGTTTTTAGTTTTTTATTTTACATTCTAAATTTAAATAAACAATTTGCTGTGTAGTCAATAACAAAAATATTAACATTGTATAAAAATATAAACAATGTATAAATAAAGAAATATACAAGGCAATATTAATTGGTTTAATGTATAAATAATTTGTATCAAAAGATATTTGTAAATTAATTTAAAAATTACAATTCTCTATGTGTGTTCATGATGTAAATATGTGTTTACAGATATTGCGCTATTAAATAATCTTCTTGAAAACTCCACTACTTGCAACATCAAGATGAGCAGAAGTAACGAAAGCAGTGTATCACTGGCAACTCCGCCAGCAATCCATGTTGGACCTATTGTCACACCTGGGTCTCACGAGACAATCTCCATCGTGATACCATTGGCGGCACAGGTGACCACGATGGCAACCCAGAAAGTCGAAACAAAGAACTGTAACGACTGCCCCAAAAATGTCAAGCCATCGGTTGCTGCCAATCGTACTAGAAGGTACGGAAAAATGTTTCTATTTTTTTTTGTAGATTCTGAAGTGCAACATCAAGTTACAACAACGTTCTAATGACTTTAAAAAACTATATTTTATTTCAGTCCAAGAAACGATAGAACAAAAGGCTGCCCATTTCCCACGTGCGCGCGATACGGACGAGCGTTCTCCAGAGCACACGACCTGAAGCGACACATAGCTCGGCATGAGATGCGCAAGAAGTTGCAACAGGCCAATCAACAAAAGATCGACGTGGAAAACAGCGCAAGCGACGCGACATTGCAAGGACACCTTTTGCGCGGAGCGGAGATAAAAAGCGAATTTTCCTGTCCGCAATGTAAGAAGAGATATGACGACGAGGAAAAGCTCAAGACCCATCTGGAGTCACATAACAAGGTATGATATATTTGCTTTTGTAAATATTTCTCTGAAAATGTATGTGTACACGTACATATATGAAAATATTTGTATTGTTTTTTTCTAGAAATCACCAAAGAAAAGCGACGAGGAACATACCAAAAACCTGCAGCAGCACAATCAAGTGGACAAGTCAAAGGAAACTGCGGACGACGACTTTTTACTCGAGGAGATGCTATTGCTAAAGAAGGATCCCCGAAAGACGAACAAAAACGATTCAAAAATCAGATGCGATTACTGCTCGAAGATTTTCAAATCCAAGTGGACTCTGAGCTCGCACGTGGCAGCTCACGAAGGCCGTTTCCAATTCGATTGCGGTCAGTGCGGCAAGAAGTTCGTCAGGAAGAGCCACTATGAGGGACACGTGCGCTCCCACGAAGCCGCCCGACCGTACGTCTGCGAGCAGTGCGGTAAAACGTTCAAGGAGCTGAAACATCGTCGCGAGCACACCAAGAGGAAGCATCCGAACAATCAGAACGCGATACAGAGTTTGTTAGATAGCATCGGGCCGTGTGCAACCGAAGAGACTAACATTGATCAGGCTAAGTTTACGTTGCTGATGCCAGTGAACTTCAGCGCGTAAAACAGTTGAAGAGATCTCCGTGGTTTCTTCGACTTCGAATTGCTAAGGGTTTGAGGTTTTGCTCGGACGAGTGGTTTAGCGAAACTTCTTCCACTTGGGGATTCTCAAGAGTTCAACGGAAACATTTGAAAGCTTGAAACTTTAATCGCTTGAAATTTAGGATCCCTGAGATTTCGAGTTCATGTGAAATTTGGGATCGATGAAAATCTTATATACATAGAACTATATGCTCCTGCAAATTTGTGAAGTTTTGAAGTTTTAAGATTCTGCATTCTTTGAAGGTTTAGTATATATACATATATATATATTATATATATAAAAATCCACATGCCATATGTTTGAAACTTTGCAAAATTGGAGTTCTTGTAATCATGACGATTTTCAACGACCAAGAAGAGATGTCCAAAGAATTATGGTGTGTGAGAACAGAAAAGACAGGACGAACACAGGCGCAGAATTTTTCAAAATTTAACCAAATTTGAATATATTGAATACTATTATAAGTCAAATTAAACGGGCATTGTGAGAATTATCACCTCGGCCAGAACTCAAACGCAATTTCAGAGCAAAACGGCTTAACCAGGTCGTTTCACCTTGCAATTGTCAAATCACCTTGCAATTGTGAAATCATAAAAGTGTGCACAATGTGCCGAAATCTGTGTGCGCAGAGAAAAACTTCTTACAAAAATTAAATGACAAATTGACCGTGACAAATCAAAACAATGCTGATTGTATTCTACCTGCTATTCTATACCTCATGAGAAATGTCAAGAAAAATAAATCTTAAGCCAGTTAATTTTGTGTTTTGCTTTGCTCCCTTCATCTCCACACGCGCGTTTCAAAACTATTAGTTTATGGAATCCTTTGTAAAATTGCGTTAAACCGTCAGCAATAATCATTTCAACTAAAACTTTCAAAATATCGCATATTTAATTCTTAGAGAACCGACTTTGTTCTTGAAATTTTGTAGATTTGATATTCAATTAAAAACTTGTAAACACATACCGTATTTTATGCAAAATTTATGATGCTGATTTAGAGCCACTATAGCGCCTGCTAATTTTCTAAGGGTTAACCAAAAACGATCAAAAAGTTTTATTATACATTTATATATAATTAAACAATATTTTTATTGTACACACACATTGTGAAAATTACCGTAATAACAAATCGAGAAGCTTTTCGTTTGTCCTCAATCTTCTGAAACTATCATCGTAACGTATAGATCGCGATGAGGAGAGACAGCTCCTTTGTTTCACACATAAATTTGAGAGTTCTCGCCTGTACAAAGACTCTCGCAAAATTTCAAGAATTTCTTCTGTTCCCCGTCAAGCGGAAATTCCGTTGATATTGTGATCGCTATGCAAGAACGCACGTGATCCTCGCAACTGATCGCGATCGGTTACAATTGGTCGCGATCGATACTTGCACAAAAGGGAACGATACCAAAATTTTTCGAAAAAGAAAATCCAAATGGGCGCGAAACGGCGGAGAGTGGCTTCGCAATGCAAACAAAACGCACGAAGACGCGAACAACGGGCGCGATGCACGTTAGACGCTCTACCAGTGGAGGTTCTGAGTATCATTCTGAAGATGCTAACTTTACACGAGGTTGCCTGCATCATTCGTTTGGTCTCCAGGTAGATCCTCGTCAATAAAACAAATATGCATACAACAAAGACTGTTTTTTAATTCAGAACTTCAATTTAGATTTGAAAATCCGTTATTCAACCGCATATCTTGATCTTAAAAATAACAGCACGCGTCCTACACATGTGACTCTTCCTTAATCCTTCCTGAACAGACGCTGCTCCGATATTGCGGCCACGGTGTTGAACAGCGAGTTTCTAGTGGTGGGAACCAGGCTAGAGACAGCGATGAAGCGCACGGAGAGTCTTGTGAATAGTGCGGAGACCGATACGGAGTTGCTGGAGCGCAGCGAAATCTTCAACGCGCTAGAACTCGTTCGATCCCAGTACCGGATGCTGAAAGCAGTCACGTGGCGATACACGCACTCGAGGTTTTCGTTAATATTTACGCAACTAGGATTTAAAAAAAAAAAAAGTACATTGTAATGTAAATAAAAACTTACCTTTTGGGTCTTTTCATGAATTCGCGTGGTTTGTCCAGCACTTCGTGCTTCTACGGCGGCAGAGTTCTCGACAATCTCAACTGCCTGCTGCGGAACATCTTGAATCCTTGTTCCGAAAATTTCTCGAATCTCCTCAGCTACGATCTGCAAATCTTCACGCTCAACTGCGAGAACTTCATGGACCACTTCGAGAAAGTCACCGAGCGCAAGATGAACAAGTATTCGTCGCATTCTCTGCTTCAGCTCTCGATTAAACACCAAACAACGCGACTGCTTTTTAATCGACAATAAACAAAACTTCATTGTCAGGTCTGCGTTGGTTTCGGGATGTAAAATCGTCGACATCCTCGACTGTCTGGGAGAGGGTCGACAAATGATGTCTTTCAGGATCTTGTCGAGGACAGGCAATCCCGTGGTAAAGGACGCGTCACTTGGTCAATGAGTATAAGCGACTCTTATTGACTCGCTCGAATTTTAGGTCAGCATGCAACTCAGGTACGTTCTGAGACGTACGTGGTTCACGTGCCTGAAGGTGCCTAATTCGAACGAGCATTGCTGGCGGGACAAGCAACGTTACATGTATCTACGACTGCGTCGGCTGGTCAATAGCTTCAACAAGCATCTGTTTCACAAGCTGCATCACGAACGCAAGCTCGTCCACAGAAAGAGAGTTCGTAAAACCTCCGGTTCATTATACATCGCGACTTAAAACAGAGAGAGAGATAGCTTTTGCACAAATCAAGTATCATGTATTTTCAGGAATTATCGTCACTCCGAAAACCGCCACCTGCCTCCACGTATTCAGGATACGGCGAGTACGGCGGTCAGTTCTTTTATTACGGTAACATGAACAAATATGCGTACGAGAACAGATTAAGATATTCGCGACTTGTCAACACGGAGAGTCACGCAGGCACAGAACTCGAAGAAGAAACTAACAGGTCGTCTCGCTTCGATTTAACCATCAGGGTGCAATTAAGGTCAGAGAATGAGACAGCAACGTAAATTTCACGTATCGGACTTCCTTCCTTTAATAAGTAATTTTATTTTAATCGTTCAGGTGTTCGCCAGCATTGGCGCCATTGGCAGTGAGACCGAATCTGAAGACCGACAGTGTTGAGCGCGCCAACATGCGTCAGGAATTGTACTTGAAACTGAGCACAAAGTGCGCGGCGTCCAAAACCAACGGACTGCCAAGTAATTTCGTCTGGCAAGTGCGTAGTTCGCAAGCAAATCGTTCGCAATCTCATTGAATCGTGTACATAATATACAATATCTATAGCGATCGAACTACTGTTTGTTATAAATATATACATATATATATATATATATATACTCTTTCTAAATATATAAAATAAAATAATCTGCGCATACTTTTAAACAATTTCGCGTTATCTCGACAGCGCTAATTATAGCATTTCATCAATGAAATGCTTCGTTAAACACGCGAAAAGAATAACTGTTTAAAATCAGAATGAAAAACGCATTTATTTACACGAAAATATCTCTTAAATTGTAAAGTCTATGTTATTAGTTCACAGATGCCTTTACATTGACTGTTTCTTCTACTTGTACTGGCTGCCACGTGGCGGTGTTCAATTTCTTAGCGCGCTTTTCTAAGATACTATAAGCGAAGTAATTAAGTATAATACCCTTGGGCAAGGCAACTCCCTGAAAACGATACAGACCGTCCACGGGTTTGTCTATAAGCTTATGTACCGCCGATACGGTAACGCGTCCCACGAGATAGCTGTTGCCTATCATAGGACCCTTGCTAATGTCCACATGATCTCCCAGACGGTACAACGTCACTCTGTCCTTTTCATTGGTCTTCGCGATATCGGGTATCTGCTCGTATTTGAACGGATTATCCTGGAAAGAGAAACAGGATCACAATTCGCACTTTTGAAACATACACAAGATACCATGTATCTCTCGATCTAAAATTGATTTCTACCTGGAACATCTCTAACGCAATGGTACGCGACACCTCCAACCTTTCCAGCGGCAATTCGCGGTTTGAAAGCTTGACGAAGAGCGCGGACATGGCCCGCAGTTCCGAATCGGTTGGCTGCCACTCCGGCAGATCCACGAATACGTCGTAAATAAAACTGCCCGATTCTATTACGGGACTGGGAAAGCTGTGCAGATGTACCTCCACGTGATCCTTGAACGCGCTGTCCGCCACAGCGCCTAGGATAAGCGAACACGTTCGCCAAAAGGCCGAGTTGACCACGCGTGTCCATGGAGTCTGCATGGTGACGAGTTGCAATTCACAATTGCCCGTGAACGGTTTGTGCATATCCCAAACTTGACCGTCTACCATAGCAATAGCGGACGTCTTGGTAACACCCTCGGAAATGTGTTTGGCGCAATCGTATGGCGTGGATATGTTGCGATTCATTATCATCACCACTTCATCCTCTACAGACTTGTATGTCACTTCGATTTTCTCAATTCTGCCCAATTCTGATCGTTGCCGTTTCTTCTCCTCGTCGAACAGCTGATTCCTTCGCTTTCTCGCCTCCGCTTTGGACAGTGTACCGGCATATCGCGACGGCAGAACACGCGCCGATAACCTTAGCCCCGTACAGAGCCTCGTGCATCTACAAATCAATAAGTTTTTTGTCAATTACTGCAATTGCTCAAAAATACACAAGTAGGTGTGAAACAAATAACATTTTGCGCCAAATATATTCCAATAAAACATACATACCCGTGAAACATGTTTAAAACCTTCCTCAATTAAAATGTTACAAATTTGACACTTTCAACGTGATGTGCGCATTTAATCTCCTAGCAAATACTTAATTAACGTTTTACGTAAGTAAACACTGTATTATTCAGTAATATCTAATTAGAACGCACAAAAATTCATTTTGTTTTGTTACACTGGTGAACACTGGTCAGGAAGTTGCTCCATACTGCAACCATTTACGATTGCCTTACGCACTCGGTGCAGTAAAAGTGGTTATGTATACAAGCGAGCGCTGCAATGGGCGCGTTTCAATGGACACACAAATTACCTGATATCCACGAACCAATGAATAAAATGCTGTCGACGATTGTGTTTGGTCGTTCGGTTAACCGATCACTACAATTGGTCAATCCGGCAAGTTATGTGATCGGCTAGAAAGATCGCGCGACATTTTAAATTCATCAGAGTTATATATTGCAATTTTTGCACGTGTGTACATCGTATATTTAAAAATTTATTAAAATTAATTTTTTAATAATTTTCTTTATACAAGTTTATAACTTATAAACTTAAAATAAGAAACAATTTAAATTACTGGTCACTTCAGCGTTTTTTTTCATCAAGTTAAACAAGATTAAATTCTTCTATATCTAATTCTTCTTCTTTGCAAGCTGGTGTACGGACGGACGTCACTGGAGCTCGGGAACTATTAAAAAAACCGAAGCCACAGCCTTCTCTTTCTTCTATAGAAACCAAGTTGTTCTTGCAACATTTTAACAAAAAGGAAGACAACTGTTGTGAATTCTTGATTCTCTGTAGCCTATGTGACACCCTTTCTCTTATGACAAGTGGCACATCGCACAGAAGGTTCTGAAGTCTCTTTATTTCTATTTTAATATTGTTGTTTACTTTTTCACTTTTCTCATCTGAGATACAAACTTGCGCGCTCTGAAACATGTTAATTGTAATCAATCATTCATATACATCGCATAAAAATATTTTTCTTAAATGTTTTAATAAGAGAGAGAGAAACATATTGCGAACAACTTACATCGGGTTGAATGCGTACAACTTTTGTTTTACCAATACGTATACTGTGGTTATGAACACCTTTTATTACTACTTTAGCATTCAGTGGAGGAGTCATTCGTAGATACTCGTCATTTTTCCTTGTATTTCTGTTATTCTTCTTGATGAGTATGTCAATTCGAGCCTCGCAGTTTGTATTCTTGGGAGTCGGCTCGCTCTTTTTCTTGTTCCTCTCACTGTGCTCACAGGCCCAATATTTGTGAAATACAATCCTGCAATATACACACAATTTGCATTGCAGAAATGAATTTTTAAAATCCAGATGTTACTTACTTCCTCGGCTCCGAAGGGCCTCCGACAACAATCCACTTGGTCGACGTGAATTCCTGATAAAATTTTATAAACAAATGTGCGTCACTGTCAGTGTTTAAATTGCAACGAAACACAATGTCTTGGTCGGTGTACTGTTGTATTATGCAAGTGAGATTTTTCTCAGTCATGTAATTTCGAAGCACTTCAAACCACTCCATAATATTTAATATATAAAAATTCCAGAATGAACACTTGCAGAATATCGAAGTGTGATTTTGTTTACCTTCTAAAGTTGTGATTTACGTATACATGTGCACACGCATGTGTGTATGCACAGTGTGAGCATGCGCCGAACCAGAATGTAGCTATTCCAACAAGTATGTATCTCGATGAGTATCATCACAAGTGTATTTGATGTGTAATTGATCGCGTCCTAGCCGGGAAACAGCTGGAAACAGCTGTAGACGTAGACACGCGCACACTCGATTACGATGTAACAATTAACTTTTCTTTTAGAGATTTACATAACCGAAGGTTACTGATTCTCAATGGTGCAGAGAACAGATTCTGAAATTCCCCAAGGAATTCGGAAGATGCGCTACGATGAGCGAGCAGTGTCCAAATTGCAGACAGCTCGCGAACTCGTCCTTCTCAAGGCTTGTGAAAGATAGCTGTGGCCACACCAAATGTCGTATGTGCTTGGTATATGAGGAACACGGATGTAAAATCTGTCAAAATGAATGCTCCACACAGAGCGCTCAGGATTATTCGAGTGAGTAAATTCGCTGAGTGTTTTGTTGTATCAAATTTTTCAATTTTTTGTGCAAATTATTTTTCTATCACGTTTAACAATTATTAAATAAATTTCAATATTTACAGAATGTTTATCAGAAGTTTACTGTTTTACAGAAGAATCACACATCCAGGATGGAGATTCAAATCATGTAAACACAGTAACCAGTGAAGAAATTGCGTTGCCATTGGAGCTGGTCATCTACAAGGATCCCAAATTCACAGAGATTTCTTCCAAATCAACTTCTTTCGAAAGCAGGTCCTCAGATCATTACCAAAAGAGTGATATTTTTAATGAGAATGAAAAGGTTCATGAGACTTCCAGTGAAACAGTCACTAACAATGAAAACAGTAGAATCTACATTCCAAAGATAGAAACCCGCGATGTGGTGTTAAACATAGAGGCTCAATTGAGAGACGAAAGTAATCACAATTTATTGAGTTTAAAAAATTCAAATGTAAGAAAGTATAAATTTTAATATTATTTATTCTTTTGGTATAGTTTTTATTTAATACTATGTTAAAATTTATATATTTTTTTACATTGTAATCAACAAGATACTCCATTTGTTGAAATTAAGAATTAGTTGCTAATGAAATATATTTTTTTTATTTTCAGGATAGTCAAACAAAAGAGAAAACCTCCAGAGAGACATTGGGGAAGACCAAGAGTGTCAAAAGTCGTGACCGCAGTCACATAACAGTAATACCAGGAACTCCGGAACGTTACAAGTGCAATGTGTGCGGTAAGATCTTTCGGAACAAGAAGGGCAAGTGCTATCACGACGCCTGTGTAACGGGTGTCAAGCCTTATCGGTGTACCTTCTGCGACAAGACTTTTGTCAAACGCTCTCACTTCGAATATCACGAGAGAGTTCATAACGGATACAAGCCGTACAAGTGCAGTCTCTGCGAAAAGGCTTTTCCTCAAAAAAACAAGCTCAACAGGCACATGTTCTCGCATAGTAGTAAGTATATGAACGTAGCAATTATATTTTAAACTTATAAGAGAACAAGATGTATGTAGTTTATCGCACATTTTAGAAGAAAAGCAATTTGCGTGTACCGTGTGCGACAAACGTTACAGCAAACCGGACGATTTGAAGAATCACTCCACCATACACAATGCGACTACAACGTATAATTGCAAATCGTGTAACAAATCGTTTCGAGTGCTAACCAATTTGAATCGCCACATGCGAACGCACACGAGTGAGTAACAGCGGAAGTTTGTCTCTTATTTGCGTTAATCAAGCGAAAAGTATCAATCGACGATTATTGTTGACAGACGAGCGGCCGTACAAGTGCGATCAATGTGATAAGAGTTTCAAGGACAGATTTTTATTGGTGCGGCACAAACGAATTCACGGAAAAGAGAGACCGTTCTCCTGTGCTTGTTGCAACAGAGTCTTTCTGTCGAAGAGCGAGCTGAGACGACACACAACCGTACATTCAGGTATGTCATCACGCCCAATTAACGCAATCTCATATTTAACTTCCGCTTGCTCTTCTTAGATGAGAAACCGTTCTCTTGCGAGCACTGTCAGACGTTATTCCGGCGCAAGGATAATCTGAATCGACATATCAGACATCACCACACCGAGGGCTCCGTCGGTTGCGAGGTATCCAAGGCGCCAGTTATCGAAGCAGCAACAGATCGAAGCAATTCCGCGAAGAGCAATCAGCAACGGCAAAGACAGAAACCGAGAAAGACGCGACCAAAAAGTCCCGGCGCGGTGTCGGCGAACTCTCGCGACCAGATCAACTCGCGGTTAGATCCTATGGGTAATATCACGTCCGTTATAAGAGCCACCAGCGAGGTGAGCAACGCGGTACCGGTGATTAACGGGCCTATCAACATCCGGCGTCCGGAGGATGTGACCGACAAGAAGACTCTGTACACGGAACCGATCCCGCTCGCCGACACGGTGGTGCTCAATCGCCGGATCGAGGAGAAATTGTACGCAGATCGTAAAGCGTCATTAACATTTACTTCGCGCGTAATCGGGAATAGGATAGAATCTTTTCGGTCCTGATAACGGTCTTGCGCCGTTGAAGAAAACAGCAACTTCAGGAGAGCAAAAATCAGAAGTGGATTAAATTCGACAGCGAGAAGACTGATGTAAAAAGTTACTGAAGTGCTCAATGCAAATGAACTCAACACTCGGGAACGCGATTAAAAACGCAGTAACATTTTTATTGGCCATTCTCTCTCTTTTAATTCTTACAATGTCAGTGACGCAGAGTTACAGTAAATACGAACAAAACCTTAGCGTATCATTTAAAATTATCACCGATCGCTTATTTACAATAATTATTAAATTATTTTCACAACAGATGCGCCGGATATTACATTTATATCGTTGCATTAGCCTTACACAAACTTAATTAAAACAACATATTGATTATCGGCGCCTCGTTAAACAAGACTTTTGCGAATTTCCGTCGTTTTAACGTCAATTATTATTCTTAACGATTGTACTGAACTGAAAAAATAGCGCGAACAGTTTTTCAGAATAAAAATCTTTTGATAAAAACAAATGAAATCGCAACTTATACATGCAAAAATAAATTTTATACGTATATATATTATCTTTGTATAATATCTTTAAAATATATATATATATTAATGTAACTTTTATATATATAAATAAATGCACATATAAAGACAGCAGTTCTACAACTTAAATTTTTATGCTATTTTTTTCTCACTCC
The DNA here is from genome assembly GCA_014825685.1 of Pseudomyrmex cubaensis. NCBI lineage: Eukaryota > Metazoa > Arthropoda > Insecta > Hymenoptera > Formicidae > Pseudomyrmex > Pseudomyrmex cubaensis. The sequence goes on along the minus strand of QVOA01005745.1, from coordinate 13,134 downwards.
AACCAATTTCTTTAAGAGTGCACAAGCCGTCAGTACAACGTGAAAACAAAACTTCTCGGACATCTCGGGTTTCAAGATTTGTGACATTTCGCGCGTAAGCCTAATATTACATTTGTCGTACGACAAAGATTTTGAGTATGTCGATTGGCTATCAGATAGAGTTTTATAAATAACTCTATTTGATAGCCAATCAACATACTTAAAATCTTTGTCGTATGACAAATGTAACATTAGCCTAAGGAAACAATGACTTGTAGAAGAATTATGAGGAATGAAGATCTCGTGAGTGAATTAAAGAGAATTTGTTGAATTTGAAAAAGAGAGGATCTATTTTTCATAGTCCTCCTCATCGGGTTGTACTTGAGGATATCGTCTGAGGGCTTGATGCTGTTGTGGCTGCGGCCGCCTGTGCTGAAGCGGTATGTTCACCTCTTCGGGACTGTGGAATACTTGATTCACCGGGAGACGAAACTGAGGAATTCCTGCGGAGTGCGGACGAGCCGATGTTGGAATGCTGTTCAAACTTGACTGTGAGCTTATAAGGACCTGTACAAAACCTGAATCGTTAACGTGTCAATGTACGGTCGATTGAGAGAGAAGCGTGTATCTATTTAACATTCAACAACTAAAAGCAAGATGTTCAAGGATTGAAAAAAACAGCTATATAATATATAATAATGTATACACACAAAATATCTTTTATATATAAATTCAGAGCTCACGGACGATGATTATACCTGCTGTGCAGGGCGACGAGCCGGGGGGGCAGGCGTCGGAGTGATCTGGTAGTCGCCGACCTCTCTCTCATCCGTGTAGATATCCGCGGGATAATATCTCTCGCTGTACCTCAAGGTAACATTGGGCTTGGTTTCAGCCTCCTGAAGATTCAGCGGCTTGTACAGGTATTCGTTTACAAAGTGATACTGCGAACTCTTCTTGCAACTGATGTCGCCGCTAGGTGGCATGCAAATTAAGTGCACCTGAATCACATTTGTAGAGTATGTAATAATTAGAGCGAAATTTAATCATTTATCAACAATTGTAATTTGTTTCTTAACACCATCGTATATATAACTACATGATATTGACCTGATGGAAAGTGAAACCTTCGGGACAGATCCAAGAGTGCTTGGCGTTATCCTGGCAGTAATGGAAGACTTCGCAATTGAGATCTTCGTCAGCGTAGTACCCGGTCTGTTTGTTGACGCAGTCGAATCTGCTCTGGGGCAGAAGCAGGCTGAGACGATCGGGCTCCTCCTTCTCTTCCTCAAGTTCCTCCTGAGTGGGTCCGTTGGGTCCGTATCCGGGCTGGCCGCGAACGGGAGCGCGTGACGAAGAACCGACGCGGATGGGCGTCGCTTGAGGATAATCGCGATCTATCGATGCCGTCGGCTTGCGATACACCTGCGATATGTGTTAAATTATTTTTTAAGACAACTTGTACAAACAAATGCATATGTTTATTGTGTATCATTATTATTTTAGACTGACTGGTTGCTGATTGGGATTCCTGAAAATCGGTGTCGGTGAGGGCGTGGGTGTCACTGCATTGTCCTCGTAACTGTTATCGCGGAATCCTTGAGCGCTCAGTCCAGCCGAATAGAGCGGTCCTAAGCTCGGTTTTCCGGGAAAAGACACCGCTCTGGTCTCCAAATCGTAAGAGCTCTGCGCCGCGATGGCGGAGCTCAGCAACCCCAAGAACACCCAGTACATCCTGCAAACCGCGAGGTCTTTTAAAAAAAAAAAAACTTCTATAAAACCGTAATTTGTCGAATAATTTAAATAACAACATTCGTATTACGCGCTCTCGATTTTATTCACGACTTTCCATTCTAATGCAAATGACCGTGTTCAGAGGGTGTCGATGGCCAAGGGCACTTTCCCTTGCGTGTGCATACGCGTGCATGCGTGCACGCACACACAGGCGCGTGTGTATCAATTTAATAGACGCCGATTCGCGAGAAAGTCCGGCATGCGATTTCTCAAAGAAATGTTATTTTATTTTACTACTGTGTAACCGGTACGCGCAATTACAGTTCAATTCATTTTTTTTTTTTTTTTTTTTTCAGTTCTACCAAAGGCCATTGCCCGGAGTGTATGAATGATTGGAAAGAGAAAGTCCGACAAACATCTAAACTTGGGAAATTCTCAAAAATGTTGCGAATGTTTTTTCCCGCTCCTGAGAAACGGTCAACTTAAGTGACAAATGGAAAGCTTGTATTGACAAGGAACAACAGTCCCGTGAAAAGATACGAGCAGAAGTTCTAAACGTGATTTATTACATTCGTCGTCTTTTTGTCACTCGGACTCGCCAAAGCAATTAGAAACTAGCTTTCCAGATGTGCCACATGCGTACGGGAATTATTATGGAAAGCACTCGGGGATCCGTCGAGCACGTCATCGTCATGACCGAAATGGCTTTAACCGATCGTGAAACCGCTGTCCGAGTTTTACACACTTAGAAAGTAACACGCTTTCCTTGCACCTGCTCTCCGCGCGAGCAAGATTCGATTCTCTCTCGGTGCTTCTTCTATTCAAACTTCGCCGTGTCGATCACGTGACCGTCTTGAGCGAATTTCCTTTCGCTCCTTCATTGCTTTCGGATGATGTATCCGTTTTTACAGATACGTGTACACAAATATTTATAAGAGATTTATGAGCGTTCGGTCTCTTCTGGATTTTTTTCTTGTTTCGAAAACTGAATTTAATTGCTCACGCGCGCGAAGATGAACATGTGCGCATTTTCGAAATGAATAAAATGAAAGTTTTCACGAGTCACGTTATCGAGATGAAATTGTTGTCACGCGTGTGCAATTATCAGAGTGCAACATTAAGTAGTCGTGAAAGGAAGAAAGCCGTCGAAAGGGCAACACAAGTTACGTAAGTAACACTGGTCAAAGGTAATTCTCTCATTTTCTATGTAACAAACGCGCTTTGCGCAATGATATTTTTCCGCAAACTCGCTGACTCGCGTGACTCCTCTGAAATTACCCTCGCGTAAATACGTAGCAAACTGTCAATTAAATTTAATTATTTGTTTCAGTCTTAATTAAAAGTATGGACTAAAAAGAAAACTGCATTTCCTTGGAAACGCTCTGTATCGAGCAGAGATGCCGCACCGGAAGCTCTCGCATTGCGCAAAAATTGACGCGTACATTGATCAATCGATAATTGCCGGTGCGACAGAGCGGAAAAGTGTCGTGTTTAATAAGCATCCTGTCTTTCGCAGCCAGAGTGGCTGAGAAGTTAACGGGGCGGGGTTCTCCCGATTATAAAATACGATATCGCGGTGAAAGTGAGAGGGGTTCGCGTAGAAAAATGGCGCGATAATGACGCGAACATTGTGTCAAGATTCATCTCAAGTCTCTTCCCATGCGAATAATATGTACAAGCGATCGTCGCAAAGATCGTGAGGTGGAAATTTTACATAATCCATCAAAGTCACGGTCTCCACGTTTTGCAAATAATCGTAGAAGTCTGATATGTCTGTTAGCACTGGCCAATCTAGATCTTAAATTTGATCGCGTTGTGACGGATCGAGCGACCGATTTCACGCATAAGAGATGATCGTTTTTGCATAATTTATCGGTAGAGGTTTCTCCGATTTCGCCATCAGAAAAATCGCGAGAACTTTCTCCGATCTTCAATAAAAAAAAAAAAAAAGATCGCTCGCGCAGTGTGCGCGCTAATAATTATTGATATTTATAATTCGATTACGAATGTGTGTGTGTGTGATTCTGCGCGTCTCGTACATATTCTCGTTCGAGAAGGGCGTTCTCCTCGCGGCAACTCTGACTTCCCGTCTGCCGCTCAAAGAAAGCAATATATATTGCATAATCGAAAAAGAGATAGTTGTTGGGCGACTTTAGGGAGGCGGCTGGTGTAGTATAATATGCGTAACTCGCACACGAGTCAAACCGGTTGGTTTGAGGAAATATGGAGCAATTGCGCCGCCGGGCAACGTGTTCTTATAGAATTCGGTACGGAGCGCGACAGATCAGTCTTGTATGATATTACACAATTAATCACTCTTGATTTTTCTCACGGGAAAAGAAAAAATTAACGTCGAACCAATGCGTTTTTAAGCTACACGCCGATAATAAAAATAGAAGAATGGCAATAAAAGCAATTAAAAGTCCAAGGAAGCAAAAAGGAACAAACGACACAGATATTGTGTATCAAGGTCGTTGACTATGTGTGGTGAACGCAATGAAAGATTATCTGATCTGAATCAATTTTACTTTCGCGTGCTATTAGAAAAAGTTTAAAGGAAATTTTTTGCAACGTTTTAATTCCATTCCAATCTCCGTTAACATGCGAAATATGGAAAAAAATGGAGAATTCGAACACGTATAATTGCGAGTTGCAGAAGTACTTTCTCCTCGACGGTAATATTGTTTCGCGCCAGAAACCGAAGTCCATAAATCGAGAAGGGGTTTCCGGGAGCGCGCCGTGCGTTGTAACCCCGAGAACTTTATATGAAATTAACTTGGCATGTTCCACGCATGGCAGAACACAGGAATTATAACACGTGCCTAGTGAGCAAACAGCGAAAACTGGTTTCGGTGCACCGCGAAATTATTTCGTTGCGAGATAAGAAAACATTCACGTCGCGCGTTTGTGTAGATAGTTGCAGTCGTTAACTCTAAAATATCCTGACCGCATTCTTATCTAAATTTTCATGCCCAATAAAAGGCATTGAGCTTTGAAGAAAATTTGATGAAAAAGAAAAACAAAAAATAACGATTATTCTCTATCTTACTAATTACATTTTAGAGCTTTGGAAAATACAAATAAAAAATAATATCTTAAATTGTTACTTAAAACAAGAGTGTAATTTTAATATTTAAAGAAATTAATTCATAAAAACCAAAAGAGTGTTCAAATTGTTTGATACTATATGATTAAATAATTACAATTACAATTTGCACAATAATTTATGCTGCTAGAGTGATCCAAACATATTACCTGGAATATTATGACAATTAATTGGCAATTATATTACATGACAAACCGATGTAACAAAACGTATATTAAATATTTTAACAATGAACACACACAAAATATAGTGTAAAAACACACTATGCTTAAATATCGATAACTCAAAAACATCCAAAGCTTTTCAGGTCTCTCAGGATGCACTTCACTTGATATTGAAGTTTCACTGATTCAAAAGCCCACTTACCTGTCGGCGACGAAGGTAGCGGGGACAGGACAGTTCGTCAGGACGAGTAAAACACTGTAGGAGATCAACACACGCGCTTTATCTTGGCCGGCCGACATGTCACTCTCTTATATAGCGTATCCCGCTGAAAGTTGCCTCCACCAGATGAAGTGGATTCGGTCCTCCTTAAAGTAGTGGGAGATCTCCTTGCAATTGCACCACTGTGTGGTTCCTATTGCAAGATGCACCTGTTCGGGAGTCCTTGGCAGAGAGTATTTTAATCACAGTGAATTTTAAATGCGCACTTCCAACGTATGTAATTATTTTATATTAATTAAATAAGCAATTCTCTTTTCTGGACAAGTTTCAGTTTATCAATATCGGGATCTTCGACACGTATCAGTGAATCTCGTGCGTCTATCACATGTTATTATTCAGAACAGGTTTTTCCATCCCCGCGGTCAGGTTTCACAGCGAAATTCCGGAAAGCGTGTAATTGCAGATCCGTGATTTCCGAGGAAGTGGGATGTACTTCTGATACATATCTCTTGTAGAGCATGTGGAATAAAGATCGTGTGCTGATTAAACGCAAAATCTTGGATAGGTGGAATGCATAATTTAGCGTGGAGAACAATGCAATTAAATCTGATGTCGATCATTCCGGAAGATTAAACAGCGGATTCGCCGGAAGGAAGGAAGGAAATAGGTAATCACACCCTCTTTTCACGCCGTTTCTCTTCACTTTCCACTATTCAACAATTCTTACAGAATTACAAACAAGTGCAGAAGGTAACGATAAAGACAAAATTAGAGATAAAAAGGTATATAGTAAAAACAGTTTTTGAAGATAAAATATAAGATAAGGATAACTTGATTATGTTCCGGGAATGAAAAAAGAAGATAAAAAAGTCATCCTCATTTAAAAAAACAAAAAACGGTGAAATCTCGAGCTTCACAATCGAAATTCATAATCCTTCTTTTCTTTTGGCGAATTCATCCGCGATGTTCACTTTCCTCATTTTGAAAGTGTCGCGATTTTCGCTCTCGGAGCTATTGCAAAAGTAGAAACGTGCGAAAGAACAACCGGGCGACGAACAATTGACGTCTGGAATGCGAAATTCGAAATGACATGTCAGAAAGTTGCGAAGATCGTCAAATGTCACTCGTGAATATGCCGCATTGGAGCGTGCGAGGTAGATTCCAGTCAAGCTATCGGTTGGGAACGAACGAATGAGACAATTACTTTATATCGGCATACGGGCAATGACATAATCGGATAGGTACTTAGCGACTTAAGTATGTCCTCGCCCCTCTCGCGTGTCGAGGGGAATAAGGAATGTTTAGCAAGAGAAGGGACAATTATCGGCGCCAATCGATGTGACCCAGACTGCCGCGAAATAACTCAATTCATTATAGTTAGGACACACGCCAGTGATAAATGTTCTCTTATATCAATGTACAAATAATAAATGTAAAGATGTAAAATAGTAAATGTAAAAGTAGTAAATCTTTGAAAACTACTTTTTTACATTTATTTTTATTTTTTTAAATCGGTTAAGATATTGAACGTAGTGTTCCGAGATGTAATTTTGCACTACTTCAGTTGCCAAATCACTTTACTCTCGGCGGAAATAAATAATATATTACGTCTTTCCGACATTTTCGGTGAAAGGTCGATTTCGAATTTATGTAAAAATAAATTTGTTGGATATTAAAATCTTTTCTTTGAAAAGAGATATCATTTTTACGCGGATAAAAGCAACTAGATTTTCGCGTTTGTTATGTAAGATATTCGATTTTCTCCCTCTTTATTGCCGTGTGGCACTTGTCACTTGGGAATCAGCATACCATCGTTCAAGCGTTACGTCTCGATTAAAATTTTATACGCCGGTTGGGTGACGTGACTTTCTCACCGCCGCCCAACTATAGTTTTACTTCCTCGTTTGTGCAAAATGTTGTAACATAACAGTCTTTTGTTTTCTGCGTTGTGCGGATTTATCTGAAATCGCAAGGTTTTTTTTCTTTTTATCGAAAGTTTCACATTTGCACTCTCGAAGGCGGAAAATAAAAACAAAATGCATCACTTATGTCAAAGCGGACTTGCTGTTACATACGTTCGTCGATTCCGTCATACGCGCTGGCGACTTGTCACGTTCGTCCGGTGAAAAGAGTGACCTTCGTCTGAAACGAAAGAAAGTACGATCCGCTTCCATAAAATTTCAATAAATTGGCCGCCAAGCAGTGCGTTGAATTCAACGGGAGAACGAGATTGAAAGTCGCGGTTCTCCACCCACGGAGAAACTCACCACTGACACGCTTTGTACAATTTGTTCCGATCGTATCAAAAACGAACGCACATACAATTATCCTTCTGGAAAGTAATTCACTCTGATTTCCCTCCTTTCCTAAGAGTTTGCACGCATTACGATCGAGAGTGCAGATGTTCGATTTTATTTGTATTTTATTTTAATTACAAATTTGTTTGCTTCAAGCGCCTGAGAAAGAGCTCTTGAGTTTGTTTTTATCTTTTTCTCTGTTACAGAGCATTTAGACACAAAAGAGAAAAAACATGTCAAAAAAAATAAAACCAATACATTTCGGACAGCACAATAGCCAATAATCAACGAATAATATTTCCTCGAAGTGTCCGATGTTATTTCTTTCGGGGAACAATTCCTCGACAGAGAAGCGGACATTCATCGGCGCTGTACACGCATGGACGCGTGTAAGAAACACTTTCACCGAGCGTTTGGGCCTGACGGAGAAAGTTTCTTCGACCTCCGTTACGCCCTTGTTAACCGGAAATTCGGCTGGAAAAACAGAAGACGGAGAAGAGAAGGGAGTTGATCGCGCGAAGGGTTTTCCCACGTTATTTGAATTCTGAAGATTCGCATCTCTCGGGATACTTCCTGCGCACCGTTGATGCCTGTTCAAAATACCACAATTACATTTTTCAATAATGCACTATAAACAATGCGTTATAAAAATTATTGTGCAAAATGTTGAGAGAAAGCGCAAGCTCACGAGCAACGGCAGTTTGTGCGACTGTCGATAGACAGAATCGAATTCGTTATGCATCGGTATGTTACGATGCAAGCCAGAATGAAGTAATCGACTTCGCGGTCTCGGTCAACAGCTCGTCCTTGATCTTCCTTTCGTCGATGATGGCTTATCGTGCGGTTACATAATTTTATTCAAATATTAAAATTAGTTTGAAGAAAGAGACAGAAAAATTATAACACACAACACACAAAAAAAGAAGACACGAAATAGAAAATACAATACAGTTACATTCCATATTATCAAAGTAAAAGATCCAAATAATAACTACGTAACGATATCGGTAGCCAGTAATGTTACAACGTCTGTTTTATGCAATAGAATTTGATCTCGATTTATAGAATAGAAAATGCGGAACTCTAACGTGGCACGAGCGCAAATTTTTTTATTCGCCGATTAAACTCATTTGCATGCATACATGTTGCGTAAATGAGGCATGTCATTGACACGAACAAGTCGAGTATCGGAAAACCTGTATACAAGATGTATGTATATTTCCAAGAGATTTTTATTCGCTGTTGAGACAAACACACATTGGAATTCACGAGCCAATAATTCAATAGAATTCTTTTTAAAAAAAAATATCTTTAGTGCGTAAAGTTTTGCATAAAAAAATCAATTAAAAAGAAATAAAATACTTTTATACGTATAAAAAATATGATATTTATAAAAATGTCAATAAAAAACTAACAGCGCAAGATGTCAACTCGTTTCTCGTCGCAGAGTAAATTTTTCTATCTAAAATCTCATCATCAATTACCGTCCGTTAAAAATATCGATCAGACGTGAAATCGAGCACTTTCGCTTGCGGCGAAGGTTTTGCTTCACTTCGCTCGACCGAGTGTAAAGACTACATTGTAAATAATTTGGGGAAAGAAAATAGTGTGATGATGCATATTGATTTCTGACAAATATATTTCAGACGTCAACTTGTTCTCGCGAATGGGAGGGAAAGAGGAAGCGCGAAATAACTGGAGATAAAAAGTAGATCAATAAAAAAAAAAAAGAAACTATTGCATAGTTTGTAGATTCGTTTATTTGATAATGATTTTGTTTATTATGATAATAATTAATGATTTACATACAAGAGAACAAATAAACACAGAGTTATGACCAAAACTCAATACACTATTTGTACAATTGTTCGTACAGTTCTATTTAAATTAGAATATTAACAATTAGTGGTACGTAAAAAAGAATCAGTCGTTTGAGAAGCGTCAACCGTGCTGCGAACGTGCAGCAGAGTAGATGTGATGTATTTCTCATTGAATGAATGAGAAATGTGCTATATACGCACGACTTACGTGTCAATATATACACATATAATGTTATATACGAGTATAAATACATAATCGTTAAATCAGTCAAAAGACACAACTTTACCATTTTAAAAATAAATAAAACTTAAAAATCAAACGTGGATGTCTCTCTTATTCTTAGATATATAACATTATATATTTATATATATGCAGCAAATACACATCATCATTAATGAAACACGGATATTAAGCTTCAAGTACACACCTTTCGATCAATTGGTGGGCGTGGTCTATGGTAGTAGTATCGCGGAGAAATCTTGCGACTCGTCGGTGTTCTGACGACTAGTAGTGAATGAGGAAAGCTCTCTTTTAAAAATCAAACTATTTCAACGTGTTGAGTTTTGGTCACGTGGCGGTCTCCGACACTTTTCTGGAACGACTGCTCTTTTTGTGTTTAACCGGCTCGGTCGCGCCGTCATCCGACAGAGACGAATCTCTGAGCGACTTCCGACCGCGGCCGACGTTTCTCTCCTCGTTCTCTGAGCCCACCGATTCCCGATTCGACTTTCGGCGTTGACGCTGCGGCGGCTGGTTTTGCGCCTCCATCATCTCACGCAAGTACTTCCTCTTCGCTTCCCAGAACAATTCCTGTCGCTGGGCGATCTCGGGATACCTGAGCGACAGAAACAAGCCATATCAAAAATGAATAGTGAGTTAAAGAGTTTTTTCAAAAAATCGTCGAAATCATCTGACGATCATACCTTTCGCAGAAGTTCCAATTGGGCGGCTCTTTCAGTCGCCAACCCTTTTCCTGATCAAACGTCCCGAGATCTATGAAAATCTCGTTTATGTCCTCTGGCGCCAATTTTATGACGGAGGAAATCGTATTACGATGAAGGAATTGTTGTTCGGTGAACGACAATAACTGAAAAACAAAATTGCACGAAAGAACTGTTGTCAGTTTTCGAAAGAATTGAATACTCACAATGTAATCGCGAGCCTTGCACATAAGTTCGGAAATACTCCCCTGCGAGGAGTGGTCTTTAGGATAAAGCAGTTCGCTGTTCACGACCCAGTTGCCTTGCACGAGCACAGCTACTTGCTGCAAATACTTAAGCACCGTCGCAATGTCGTGTTCCGGCGATAAAATGGCGCGCAGCTTGCTGAAAACTATAACCTTCACTGCGAGCAAAAAAATTACTTTCCATTAAATACTTATTTCAAATACTTACGTGTAAAAAAAAATCCAACTTTTTTTTTTTGAAAATAATCAAATATATTAACCAGAATAAAAAAAAGCCAAAATATATAAATAAAAATATAAGTACATAATCATAAATAAAAATACATAAGTTTAAATATAAATATATAGGTATAAATAAAGATATAAATAATAATAAGCAATTATGTCTCTTGTCATTATGTTCTTTCTTCAAAATCTTAATAAACTCACCATGTTTCATGATTATTCTGATTTGGTCCAACAAAGGCAAAGTTGCAAAGGAATGAAAATCTTTATTGTTATTCTCTGGAATGGATCGCGAATCAGGGTTTTTCATACACGAAGGCGTCATCAAATCCAAATAATTCTTTTCCCTCGAGTTCAGAACGTTCACTGACTCCTCAGTTGACTGGCAGAACAACTCCATTCGTGTTAACTGTAAAATCAAACATAAAGGAATGTTACACGCTGCACGACTATCAATTATCTTATTTTCTTTTTAAGAATTTATCAAGTTCATACATCGGCCTGATCGTCGTAAGCTGGTATGTACTTTGTCTGTATCCAGCGCTCTTTCTGGCTTTTTTCAGAATTATGATGAAAAGATTGTTCCTGCGACTTCTTTAAACTCTCTGGTAGGTGCCTGGAGAATTTTATCTTCACCGGCGAGACACTCTCTTCATCCTCGTCGTCATCTGCGTTTGTTAACAAAAGAATTTTTTTTTTAAATTTTACTATTAAATAGCGCAGTGTAAATAAAAGAATTAATTTTCTTTTATCCACAGAAAGATTAAATACCAATCTTCATTACCTTCCGTATTCCTTGATGTGTCCTTGACACGCTTGTCTTTCTCATCCAAATAATCACACTCCAATTTCATATTCAGTATTCCTTTTAACGGTGTGATGTGCAATTCTCCGTCCTGAAATATTCCTACGGCGAAATGTGAGCAATCTTGTACAGCCGGATATGAAGTCAGCTTAATTTTGTCCATCATACCACTAAATAAACAAAAAGCAGTGGATTTTACTGAGTTTTTCTCATTATATACAAGCAGGGCATATGTAAGCCTCTTTTCATGAAGTTGTATTAATAATACCTTAGTATCTTAACAATAAAAAGCACAACTTCATGTTTTAATGCATTAATACCTATATGTTACACCCACATAGGTACATATGTGTCTGTTTACCTATCAAATAGTTTTTCATTATTCTCATCGTTTTCTTTGGATTTGTCAGTATAGTGAGCAAAGTCTTTTCCTATAAATTTGTCATAGTTTTCGTTTGCTGTGTCAATTCCAAGTTCCATTTGAATCATTTGACTTTCTGGTTTGATAGAAGTTTTCAAAAAAGTGGTATTCTCACAGCCGACTTTGGAATAAGCAGGGTATTGAAGAATAAATAATTTATCTGCTAACATCTTGGATAGAAACACTGGTATCTGAAAAAAAGTAATTGTTGAATCAATCTTGCCAATCTTGTGTCAAAGTCTAGTTTTTCTATTTATTGTCACTTATTATAATTCTACTCGAACACAAGTAAACAAAACAAATAAACAAATAAACACAATAATGTAAACAGTAAAACAAATAATAAATAAAGTATATATATGTATAATAAGTATGAAGTATAATAAATAGCAATTGTCTAAATTCGAAATTTATTCAAATACGTAACATCTCTGAAAACGTTAACTTGTTTCACGAAAAAAAATTTCATCAATTGAAGACAAGACGTCAGTTATCCCGACCACGTGTCTAGAAAACACCGGATTCTAACCTAATTCCAAGTAGTAACGAGGTTATGTCGCAGTCAAATAGAATCGTAATATTGGCAAGTTTTCGAAGAGCTCAATATACAAACCTGTTTAACAACGGGATCGTCCTCTTCTTTTGTGTTATTCATCTTGGCGAATTTTCTCATTAACTCTCGAAAAATTTTAATATTTTTTCTTTTGCTATGAGTGCGTGCAGCATAGTAACATTTTTCGGATTACCATATCGAAGGACATCTGTTTTGGGATGGGTTGAGAGTTGATTCTTGAAGTGATTTTGACAGAATCGGAGTATAATCGAGCAATAGCCAAAGAGTATGTGCAGCGGTATGCAGCAGTGACGAGCAAATCGCTGAACATTCGAGACCCCTGCTGAGATCAACTAGATTTCAAGGCTGATACTTATGTGTTCATGAGCCGTTCGAATCCGGCGATTGGCTAAGGGTCAGTTTCACAAGGGAATTGACCGATCGCGTTTGTCAAACCGGCTAGTTGCAATCATGGAGGACTGGAGAGAGCATTGCAGTGGTGGGGGTATAATCCTAATAGGTTGTCCAAGATAACTGCTACCGGAAATAAACTAAAGGAGGGTCAATTCAAATCAAATTCCAGTAGATCATTGTATTGTAATAGTTTTCTTTTAGAGCATCTT
>QVOA01005744.1:0-73761 GCA_014825685.1 Pseudomyrmex cubaensis | reverse complement strand
CCAATTTTTTTTATATGTTTTTTATATGTTATTCGTTGAACATTCAAATGCGCTGGAAATTCGCGCAAAGTGACATTTTGCGTGTCAAAAATTGAGGCTATTGGACAAATGGCGACTTTGAATTTTCTTTCCACTTTATTTTAAAGTCTAATAATGTTATTTTTGATCTAGCGGAAAGAAAGACCAATTTTTTTTTAATTTCAAATACTCTTTTCATTAATAAAAATACGCAACGTTATATTTTCATGTGTAACGTATACATTTGTGCGACGTAAATTGTTGATTCCGCTTTACCGTACACTGCTTATGTCGAAATAAGGCGTCATATCTTCGACTTCCTCCCGGATGTTCTCGTAAAATCCCAACTTCTCGTCGTATTGATAAACCAGCGGTTTCGTCGCCGCGAATTTCTCGCAAATCAGATTTTTATCGTGCGACCACAAATTGCTGTACTTCTTCCATTTTTGGGCGTATCGCCAGCATTCCATCGAGATTCGCTGCGCCGTTTCTTGAATCGTTTTTACGAGATCATTAATTGTCTGCAATATATAGATTTGGAATATTTTTTGTGAAAGTTAATAAAATAAAATGTTTAATTACAAAAAAAGTTTCGCTATTTAAAAGCACGTTCGCGTAATTCGTAAAGTTTACTCAACTCGAATACTCATCACGTCCTCGAAGAAGCTGAACGTGACGATTTCCTGCGAGGAATTTTTTTGTGGCTGACACTCCAAGCAAGTCCCATTCATCCATCTGAAGAATCCTTTCAGCCTTTCGAGCAGATCTCGCACGTCCTGACAAATGATGATGTAAATCTCGTTCGGTGAGGGACGCAGTACCACTTCGGACGCTACCAGAACTGCGTCCGCTTGAAAGATCGGCTTGGTGTCGTTCAACAGTTTGTTCATAAATTTCATGTTTTTCACCATGCACCTGAAATCGAATATCTCGTAAAAACGAGCAGCAGTTGCAACGTTATTTACTTCGTCAAGCTCAATATACATTATAAGAGCCTCGAAAATTTTCTTCTCGTATTTCTCATAGAGAAGTTGCATATTCGGATTTTTCCCCGTCGAAGTTCCGAATACCAAACCCTCCAGTTTCACGAGCAGTGGACCGATCGATTGGTAAGTCTTCGACATCGACAGTATTAGTTCGGACCTGCGACTTTTCACTTCTAGAAAATAAGTCTGCGAAGAAAAATAAAAATGAAATATTATTCGAGAAAACTGAAAGAAACAAAAGAATTAATTTCGAAAACCTTGCACGGCAATAGAACTTCCGACTCCGCGATCTCTTTCTTGGTGGAAAACAGATTGTACGATTCCAGTTCGGACTTTATTTGATTGTCAAGATCAATTTCCATTTGATTGACCTGGTCGACGATGGAGTTTAGATTCTTCAGCACCGCGTGGCAAGATGCCGCGTAATCTGAAATACTCAGAGAATTCCAAGTGAACCGCGTGACTCCGGGCTGAATGTGCTTCTCGACGTCCTGAAGAAGTTTCTTCAGCAATTGCACATTCGCCTCGTCCAACGTGTCCAGAATGTGATTGTACTGATCGATCATCTCCCCGGTGACGTCGATGTCCGTTCTCAGTCTGTTCTTCTGAACGCCGATGTCTCGGAGAGCGGCCGGCAGCTCGAAGCCCAATTGTTCCATAATTTCCGCCTCTCTGATAACCTCCAGGATCTCCCAGTCGAAATTCAATTCGAAACGCAGCTGACATTCCATCAGAATGGCGTCGCTCGTAAATTCTGCGCCTTTCGCGCGGGTGCCGTGCTTGTCGGAAGAAACGACGGAGGTTTTGCCGTTTTTGAGTGAAGATCCTTTGGCGTCGGTCTTTCCATCTAATTGCGCAATGACGTTTCTAGAAGACGCGGAATACGCTGTCTCCACGCTGGGTTTCGATATTATGTTATTACGTTTCAGAGATTCTTGAGTCGATAAGATAGAATCCAGATTCTTGGTCTTTGTCTTCGACGCCAGATGAATCAGCTGAACGTTTTTACCGCTCTGCTGCTCCTCCGAGAAGGTCCGGAAGTCATTCAGATTATTCCGATCCACGCGCACTATCCTCACCACGCTCTTCTTCATGAAAGTGGTCACCGTCGACAAGGCTTTCTCAAGCCACGTGTCGAACTTGCTCTCCTCGAAGTCTTTCATCTGCTTCGCGATTTCAAGATACTGGCTGAACGCGGTCAGCTTCGTCTCGCTGTGCTTCAGCTCGCGGATCTGCTGAAAGATCAGTACCGGTCTGCGAAGTCTGTGAAACAACTGTCTCACCCAGTAGATCGCTCCCGCCATCGGTGAGTGATAGGTCAGCAGCGGCGGATGTCGTTTGTTTCGCTGATAGATGTCTTCCACGGTGTTGATCTCCTTGCCGAACTGTTGCATGATCACGTCAAACTTTCGGAGCAGTTGCTCCTGAATGGCGGCGCGAGTTTTGATGTTCTTGAACTTGAGCAACATCTCCAGCGCGTTCTCGGCGCTGATCAGCACCGCGAAGCACTCGTCGATGTAGAACTTGGCCTGGTCCTCGAGATAAGTTACCTCCTCGTAGAACCATTTCGTCAGCGCCTCCCAGTTTTCCTTGTTGAACACGTTGAAAATGTCAAAGTCGGCATTTTCAATCGGCACCACGAGCGCGTCCACTCTCTTCACCACCGCGTCGATTTGCGCCGGATCGTTTATGATGGACTTCAGCTCGGAGCCGAAGATGTTGTAGAAGTCCTGCAGCACGCCGGCGATCTTGTGCAGATCGCTGCATACCTCGGCGATGTATTCCGTATCCTGGAAGAGGCGCTTCTGATCGAATTCCCAGCGCTGACTCTTTCCGAACAGCTCGATGTCCATTCGGGTCTTCAGGTACGATCGCTTCCACTGTCGCATCATCGCGCTGGCCATGCTCGTCTTCCGCAAAACTTCTCCCAGCGGTTTCTTGAACAGCAGCACGATTGACAAATTTTTTCTGACGTTCTGACAGAGCTCCCACGTTATCCGCTCCATCAGTAGCGTCATCTTCTCCTCGTTGCAGTAGTAACTCGACAGGACCCAGAGCATTCGCAGTCCCTCCATCAGAGCGGGTATCGACTCCGTTATAGATTGAAACGAATCCGGTTCGCTCATCAACTGTGCGGCGTTGGAAAATCACGCGATGACAAACAAAATATTTAAATTCTTTATAATGAATTTCGCATTACCTGAAAGTATCTCAGCAGCGTCTGAATAAACTTATTGTTGTCTCTGGCTTCGACGTATTGCTTCCAGAGCTCTTTCTGAAAATACTGGAAACTCGAGGCGATCGGCGAGAGCGCTTGTTCCAGAAGTGCGAGAATTTTCTTAACAATAGGCAACTTCAATTGTTCCACCAGAATTGTCAATCCAGTTTCGCATTCCTGCCAGTACTGATACTCTCCCATCGGTCCCTTTTCCGAAGGGATTTTGCTCTTGTACGACTCCATCATCTGGACAATTATTGTAATCTTATTATCAACAATTTTTTAAAATGTGCGTTGAGATGTCGACACACGTGTCGTTTTTATTTGTTTTCGAAAATTCGCGAGAAGAAAGTAAAAATATCTGCCTTCTGTATGTGTTTCTCCCACGACATGACTTCTTGTTCCATTTGCTCGACAATATCTTTATTTTTCAATAACATCTCGTCTGTCATCGCCGGATCGCTCAGCTCCGGTATCCTTGGCATCGTCAGTAAAATGTCGCTTTCAATGTGTTCCAGCGTCCTAAATTAATAAAATTTCTTAACTATCAACAATGACAAGAAAATAATTAAAAATATATAGTTATGTAATTATTAATAAATATATAGTTATGTAATTATTAAATATATAGTTTATTATATAGTAATAAATAAATATAAATATATATTTATAAATAATAATAAATATATAGTTATGTAATTATTAATATATATATAGTTATGTAATTATTAATAAATATATAGTTATGTAATTATTAATGTTTGAGAGAACACCGCTAACCATTCCACGCTCTTTATCAAATTGTCGAGATGATATAAAATATCTTTCTTGCACTGCTCGGTCATCGGCTTTTTCATTTCCTTCAGACTAATTGTACTAACAGATTTCGATTCCGACGTGCGCGATTTTCTCTCGATATCCTCTATCGATATTTTATCTTTCAAATCGTCCGCTTCGTCTTGCAAGAGAGTTGCGGAAATCATGCGAGATTCGGAAGCTTTTCTTCGAAAAGCCGATGGTTTTCTTGTCACGCTCTTTTAACAACGTAAGATATTTATTGTACGTGTTTGTCACGTATTAAGCTGTAGATATAATTGCGGATTCTTCTTTGTAATATTTTTTGAAGCGACCTGTATTTTACCTCTTCGCCTTCCGCCAGCGCGGCGGATGCCAGTCTTTCGACAGGCGGCTCATCCCTCGTCTCCTCCATTTTCCATCGCTCGGCAAAATCCGGGCCTCTGAATTGATTTTCCACCAATGGCTTAAATACCTGTCAGTTTCACATTTATTACGTATAGACATTTCGAGAGATACGTCAATTTTCTCTCTCTCTTTTTTTTAAATATGTAAATACTTCTCGAACATATTGAAGATTCGATGTGTACTTTTAAAATGTGTTTAAAAAACGAACAAACGTAAAAGAAATAATTCAATTTCTCTAAAGAAATACAACAATTTCATATCGGGTTTGCGAAAGAATTGTTGCAACACGATCGATCCGGTGAAAGGATCATTAACCGAATAAGTATCGCAATTGGGTACTGACAGATTCTTACTTCGACCAGCATGCTGTTGAAAGAAGCTAGAAATCTCCCGCCGAGCGAACCGACCACTATGTAACTCGGCATCTCGTCCAAACACTCCTCGTAGGTGTCGAAGCTGGGCACACCCTCGTCGCTGGTGCGCATAAAGTAAAAAAACGTGGTGTCCGGCAGATCGGTTCTGCTGCCGTCGATGTGGCCGCATATCATGTGAAGCACCGGCACCTCGAGAACTTTCTCCACTATTTTCTGCAATTGCGCGTTGTTTACGGTTCGGTTTCACTCGACGATTCGATTTAGCCGTGACTTAACAATCGAGTTCTCTTTCCAGTGAAGTGAAAAGAGAAGAACGAATTTAATTAAACTAGATACAATTAATATCAAGTACAACATCCGTGAAATCGAAACGACACAGTTAAACTAGGAGCGGAATTGTGCGGAACAAAAAGTTTTGAAGTGCGACTACGCGGAAAAAGCAAATTTTTTAATTTTATTTTCTAACCTTGGTCAGAACGTATTTGTCTTCTTCTCCGGGCGGCGGTGCGAAATCGGAACTGTCTGCAAATCAATGAATGATTATCATGTCTTCAATCACACAGTTCTTCAAAGGAAATAAAAATCATGATATAAAACGTAATGGAGCTGACCGGTGAGTGCGCTGCTCGGTTCTCTGGGTTTTTCAAGAACGTCACTACCGGCAGCAGAATCTTGCTCTCTGATATCGTCGTATCCCTCGTCTTCGCTAGACGATATACTGGAATCGTGCATCGTGCTCAGACTCATTGTCGTAGGTTTAGCAGCTGAATTGACATCCTCCTTCTTTCCTTTTCCTTTTTTAACTTTCCTCGGTCTCCTTTTTATCTTCTTCTCATCCTCGACCTTTTCTAATGTCGGAAAATTGTTAACCGCTTCTTTTCTTACATTGATCGAGAGTCGATCGATAAACATATTACAGAGACGTGGCTACGTTGTTACTATTTGGCGATTATTTTTATTAGTAATGAAACGTCTTGTATTATCAAATTTACATTATCAATGTAAATTGGAGATTGTGCGTCTTAAAGAGAAACACACACATTATACGCAAAGTGCAATTTTTCTGTGCATTTTTAAAATCACCATTTTATACACGCATAAAATATGAAAATTATTTCAGATCATTTAAAAGATTGACATCAGAACTGTGCAATATATTAATATAAACGCAACATTTTCTTCATGAAAAAAAAGATCGGCTTACTTTCCTCCCATGTTGAAACTTCTTCGTAATACACCTCACTGGTGTAAGTTTTGTAGAAGAAAATTAGCTTTTTTTCTATATCCGTTACTTCATATAAATCCAATATGAGAAAATTGAGTAACTTATCCTCAAAATATCGATTGTTTGCCTAATCAATAAATTAATTGATTTTATTTCTCGTATCAAATCGTCGTAAATCTTGTATATGTCAAGAAAGGTTAATTAAAAAAATTCATTACGTTAATAAGTTCGTTAAAAAGGTGCTTCTGCCCGGGCAGTCCGAGAAACGTCAGGACTCTTTCGCGAATCCATTTTATTCTGTTTAAACGATGCCATGTGATAAATTTTGTATTTTACTAATAGAAAATACGATTTTCAAAATACCATAATTTTTAATAGTATGACATTATCGATTAATGCGTGAGCAATACTTACCGATTTTCAATCGCATATATATCTTCATCGTCTTCGTCGATTGGACTTTCCTCTCGACTTTCATTTTTATCATTACCTCCTTCCATATTATCGATAAGAGTTCTGAGTTTGCTATATATATTTTACTGAGGCTAATTTTATTTCATAAACAACTTATTTTAATTTCAAAAAGATAAATTTTTGTTAACAAGTAACCTTTTTAACCCTTACTTTAATTGAGACAACGGAATCTTACTCTGCGCGAATTACTTTCTCTGTGTATTCTATACGTGTGTTATTTTACTGTATTTCTTTTTAAAATTCGCTTTCAGAAAAATAATACAATTTTTATTTCTAACTTTGAATAAAGAAAAACCTGCGTTCTTTTTAGAATCCGACGCTTTTCGACACTCAGACTTGGTTAAGCTAAATACTGAGAGAGAGTTTAACGCCACTCTCGTTGTCATGGTAAATAAACGTTGTCGGTGTGGAAACAGGATATACCGGGTAAACAGATATTTATTGATCGATAAAACTTGTATATATATAACGAGAGATATAGCTATATTTAAAAAATAATATATGGTACATCATGGGTTAGAGATTATACAAAATAGCCGTAATGTTCTCTTGCACGCACATTCTCTTACACACACTTCGTTACACATACATACCATCCGTCTTCTACACATGAGCAAGACACTGTTACTACATAAAACATTACAAGTTTTAGCTACAATTCTTCTAATTTTAATTTTCCTTTTAGGAGAAAACTACGATTTTTTTTATACGTAACGAGCATGGCAAAAAAAATATTACACGTCTAAAAAATGTCCGGTATCTTATTTTCTTTCAAGATTTCTCAAACGTTCTTCGTGCTTTCGAGCTTCGACGTGTCAGTTTTTGGTGCTTCGTCCGGTGATAGGGCGACGTCGACGTTCTTTCTCGATTCATTCTTTTTATCGCCTTCGCCGTTGTGTTCGTCGATCAGTCCTTTCAGAACCGCTTGGACGTATTCCTCGCGACCCTCGTTGGTATCGAAGGAGAATCCCAGAGAAGGAACGAACTCGGTCTCGACAACGGTTCTCACGGATTCCGTCGTTGTGATCGTCTGTTGCGTCGTTGTCGGTGTTCTCGCCGTAGACAATATCGTACTTTCATCTTCGCTGCTCCCGTCCTCGTCTATCGGCAAACCGCTCTCGAAGTCCAAATTCCTCTGCACTTGCGGCAGATCGAAAACGATCGATCCGTGAATCGAATCGTCGCGATAAAGCGGCTGACCGAAGTTCTCCGCCAATTGTTCCAGAATCTCCTCTTTCTGGACCGGTCGAATGGTTCGGTTTTCCGATTTCGATTGAATCGCTTTAAGTTCGATATTGGAATTTATTTTAGAAGAATCATCGGGAGACGATTTGAGAGGAATCTTGGTATTTGAAGTGTCGTCGAAAGAAGGCGAATTTGTCGTGTCAAACGATGGATTGTTCTGATTCGGTCGTGTCTTCGGTTTCACAACTCTGGGTGTCTTCAGGATATCGAAGTTAGATGCTTTAAAATTTGCATTTCTGAACGGTGCTTTTGTTTGATCCAACGGTGGATTTGCTGTGACGAACGATAGTTCATTCCGATCTGAATTCGATGACACTCTCGGCTTCGCGGTATTGGCCGATATCTTCGAAGTATCAAAATCGGCCGTTTTTGCGTTTCCGAATGTTGTTGTCTTGACTTGACGATCCGAAAGGAGTGGATTTGCCGTAGCGAACGATGGTTCGTCGAGATCGAGATCAAAAGAGTCTCCCAGATCTGCGCTGCGAAAGTCCTTCATCGAAAACGGTCGTGGCAAGCGGTCCAGCTTCAACAATTCCGCCATTAGCTGAACAAGACTCAACATGCTCACGTCCGATTCTCCGGGTGGATCGTAGATCGTGTCGTTGATGGGAGCGCTGATGTTTTCCCCGTCTGGAAGCGCGTGAATGGTATCGGGAAGCGGTATTTGCGGAATAACAATTTTATCTTTCGTTTCGATCGACTTGATGATCTCGAAGTCCAGCTGTTTCTTCGAGGCGGGAACCGATTGCTGAGCGACCAGTCGGCCAATGAAATCATCACCGACTGCCGGGTCCGGATCTTCATCTTTCTTAACTGTTAGTGAGACCTCGTACGGAGAACCGTGTTTGTCAATTGCCCCTTTGATCTGTTTCAAGGATCCCGGACGGGTCGAGCGCAGCGAAGTACTTTCCGTTGCCGTCTCTTTCGCTTTCTCTTCCAGATTCTGACGATTCGGCACGTTTCTCGACGCAGTTGTCTTCAACGCGGATCTCTCCGTGTTGATGTTACTGCTGACAGTAACCGGAAGCGGCGTGGTGAAAGTTGAAAATTCGTTACGGACGATTGTTACCGATTTTTCGGGCAACCTCGAGCTAGCCGAAAAA
Organism: Pseudomyrmex cubaensis; assembly: GCA_014825685.1. NCBI lineage: Eukaryota > Metazoa > Arthropoda > Insecta > Hymenoptera > Formicidae > Pseudomyrmex > Pseudomyrmex cubaensis. The sequence continues at coordinate 64,915 of QVOA01005744.1, read as the reverse complement.
GTCAGTTGTTCCGGGAATCTCGTAGTCGCTTTGGTACCGATCGAGACTGTCTTTTCCTCCACGCTCGCCGTGGAACTCGCGACGGGATTTGTTTTCGGAGCAACGGAACTCGTTTCGCAGGATCCGTCTTGCTTGTCGAACGCCGAAGAGTGGCACAGTGTTCTCAAAACCGTTCTCGCTTCTTCCTGAGCCTTGATGGCGTCTCTGATGCTCAAGTGAAATCCCATATCGTATCGAATCAGAATCGGTTCTTCGGCGTTGGTCTTCTTCTTCAAAGTTGTCGAAGAATTCCGGGTGTTTTGCGCATCCACGCGTTCCGTCCGATCGGTCCATGCCGATTCTTCATTCGGCGGGACGAGGTCGCCGAAACGATCGTTCTGACTCGCAAACGGCGGGACGATGTCCGTCGCCGGAGGATCGACGATTGATCGATCCCGCCACGAAGAGGAAACCAGCCACGGAATGGGCGTGGATACTTTGGGAGTCACTTGCGTGGTTGGATTAACGTCTAAATTCGTTGCTTCTGACAACTTCTCGTTCACGTAATCAACCAGCGATTGTTCTTCGACGTTCGTATTGTAGATCGGCGATTGATCTTGAACGTTTTCAACGGGTGTGACGGAAAATTGCGGGAGTTCCGTGGTTGTTTCTGGACTCCAAGTGGAATCGGTCGTTGCATAACGCGTCTCTTCTTCGGGAACGTTGATTAGAAAACTTTCCGCCGGAGGCCTCAGGAACTGAGCCGGTTGAGGAACTTCGAAATTAAGGTGTATTCTGGGTACAGACTCGTCGTTGAAGCTAGAGATTGGTTTGTTCAACGACGAATTTTGGTCCTCGCTTGTCTGATTGCCATTAGACGAAGAGTGATCAACTTCGTCAGCATTGCTTTCGGTTGCGCTTATCGTAGGTTTCGCAGTTACGGAAAGTGTCGAGGCTTGCACGGTATCGACATCTTTCTGCTGCCAGTTCCTCAGCAACGGAGTCGTTCTGTGGCCGAAGCTTCTCGTGAATGCGCTTCTTTCTTCGTAAATTCTCGTCGTCGAGCTTGTGACGTAATCTTCCGTCGACTGATCGTCGCTTGTTTCGTTGAAGATATTCTTCAGAGTTTGCGACAAATTATCGGCAGAAGACGATCCTGAAGAACGACTTGCGTGTGCCTGCGATGAACCGCTCGGACGTTTTTGTTCGTCTTTCAAAGTTTCCTCCACAGGATTTTGATTCTGCACACTGATCCTGTCAGGATCGTTCAGCGCTCGAGCAATCCCGATGCTGTCTCCCGTCTCGATGTCTTCCAGACTCTCTTCGTAATCATTTCTAATTACCGGCCTGTCGTTCTGTTGTCTGAACACCTCATCTTCGTCGATCGCGGTCAAGTTGATTCTAAAACTCGTCTCCGACTTCTTCTCCTCGAAGTTGAGATGCACCTCGTCGTTCTTGGATCGAGCAACGTCGTCGTTTTGATTATCTCTAACGTTCTCCGATGACGTCGGATTGTCGTGTCTCGTTTCGCTCTCCCTCAAATCAGCATTTTTCTCATCGTCGTCCCGAGAAATCGTAGGTGGAGTCGCCGGGTTCTTGCTGTGCGCGTAGAGATGATCGGAGCTATCCATGATCAGATCCAGCTTGCTGTAGGCCAAAGTTGAAGGTCGATAAGTCGTCGGTACCGTGGGCGAGTAAAATCTTCTGGTGGTGGTGGTGACAGTCGGCACGGTGGGCGCGTAGGACGTTTGCAGCTGATTGAACTCGTCGGGTCTACGATAATCGTCCTGAAACTGTTCGTTGCTTCTGGATTGATCCTGATAATCTTGTCTAATAATCGCAGCTGCGTGATACGGCGACCGTCCTTTGCCTTCGAGACGAAATTTGTTTTGATACGTGGGATTCGTGCTCTTCTGCTGGAAACGATTATAGTTGAGGACCTGTCGATTGTCCTGATAGTCTTCGAAACCGCTCGGCAGGTCGTTCCCGGTCGTGTCCACAGCGGGATAATCCGTGATTCTGCGGAACGATACGGGCGTGTAACTTGTCGCAGTCCTTCCGCCGAGTACGGAGTAATCGATGATCCTGGCGCCGCTGTCGGGATCCACCAGACCGTCCTTGGTGACGTCCTCGGCGGAGGATTGCAGGCTGATCATCGCGTACGCGTTGCGAATCATCTCGTCGTCGTCGATCTGATAGTTGTTGCGATTCACTTCGAGATATTTGCTGGTGGCGGAACAGTCCACTTTGGTCCACCAGTCGCACGTGAGCAGCTTCTGGCTAAAAGTCGAGCCGATTGGGCACAAGAAGGAGGATACTAAAACATCGTGGCACACGTGGAATACCTGACACCCGGCTGCCTCGTCGGCGTAATAGCCTATTGAGCAATCGGAAACAAATATTTTATGACACTATTTTTTTTTTTCAGATTTATTGGAGATTTACAGTTGCATGCATTTTGCATAAATCAATAAATTTACGTATGTTCGTAAATTTATTCAGTTTTAATGAGATGTAAGGTTTCTTTGACATCCAAGGTAGGAAACGCTTGTTGAAATTTTTATTAGTGTTAACAAAACCACTACTTATTTAGTATACTAAGCTAAATATTGTAAACAATTAATTTCCATTGCATAATCACGCAATACATACTCGACAAAAATTGATTTGAATTTTTTTAAGAATTTAAACATGTTTTACAGAAGAACCGAATGTTTTGAATAAAGAAAAACCCTGTTACACACATTTCCTCGATATTTTAATGTACATGTTGGAAAAAAGTTCTTGCAAAACGTTCGGAAATTTTTAGCAAAACTCAGAAAAAAATGAATATTTACGAAGATTAGGAATCAGATATATTTCTTTCTCGTAGATTTCGCAGTTTCTTACATAATTACGCACAGTGTCACGTCGGTGCGGTGCATTTTTTTCACACTCCATCTTTCCCCATCGGATTATCTAATATTTACAGTCAGAGGCGAGTCACCGAGCATCGATGGCATAATAGCGTGGAGACTTAAATCGAATTAAGTGCTCACTACGTGTCATTATCGGTAATGACAATCGGAAGAATAATGATCTCCGGGTGCATCTGCCCGACTGATTGAGAAATCAGTAATGACAAGCTCGACGCCAATTGATTTTAGAAAACGAAATCTTATTTCACGGCGCACGGCGATTGATTATACAAAATAAGATTATAATAGAGAATAATTTAATGGTATACACCTATCAGTTTCCCAATTTAGCAACACATCTCACTTGCAATCAGAAATCTATCAGGATTTAATGTCATAATAAAGTTTACATGTTACGTTAATCACTTTCACACGTGACCCGAAGCGAAAACGATGTCAGTACGTATTATAGTGCACGTTGAAGATGCATGTGACGGGATGACTGGGTAATTTATTCGTGTGCTTACCACGTGAACGTCCTTCACACGTGAATCCCGTCTGAGGTAATGTCGTGTAGGCGGGATAGTCGACGCCTGGCTCACCCGGCACATTTTTCCTAATGTCAGATAGATCTGAAAAAAAAAAGTACAGACGCATCCATCCTTTTGCGGCAATCAAACATAACATCTACAAGCTGTTTCTACTCCCAATCAAACATAACATCTACAGCTGTCTCCAGTTTGATCAAAGAGTGGTCTAGGAAATCTTGATGAATTGTTTCTATTTTTACCATTTGTAAATCGCAGAAAAGTGGCATTTGTTGCATAAATCGACAAATTCTTCGTAAACTTTGTACAAACACTTCGATAAATTAATCTTTTTTAGTCAAAAAGTTTATAATAAAATTTGCAAAAGTTATATACAATGTTTAAAATTTAATAAATAAATAAATTTAATTAATATTTAAAATGTAGAATATAATTACATCTAATTATCTTCTCAATTTTCTACTGTTAGTAATAAATAATTGCATATTCAAAGGTTAATAATTCAATAAATGTAAATTACGATTATTTAAGCGACGCAAAACGAAAAAAAGTTGAAAAATTAGTTGTCAAAGCACGTCGCATCAAGTTTCATAGATCATCGAGCGACGATCAAGGTCGTAGAAAATAGGCCGTAATCTGTGATCTATGATATTTAAAGACCTCGCCACTTATCGCAAATAACTTCTGCAATTTGCCATATCCATGTACATAATCGGCGAGGATTTTGCATGACCTATTCGCCGGTTAACGTTTTTTACATAAACGTCGTATACACCTTTCACGCGAATGACAATCCCCATTACACAAATTATTATTTATTCACTGATATCCATTGGTGTTAACGAGATGGCAATTAACGAGACATTTCCAGTACCTTTCTGAAATAGATAACGGGGATAGTAATTTTTACACTGTGGAGAGATAAATCGAAATATAAAATCGCAATTTTTACAAAACCGTCGACTCTCTTCGTGTGTATGTGTGTGTGTCATCACAAGATGTCTTGTAATTATCGACGTCGCGACATAGATTTTCCTTTCGTCATTACGCGTAGGATTAAATGCAAAAAATAATTGTGTCCTGCGAGAATATAATACGTATCTCACAAGAGGAAAAGTAATTACGAAATGCGAAAGTGAATAATTCAGTGTCTATTTTAGTTGGAAGGCTGTAAAACTTGTGTGCTTATTAAAACTCGCCATAAACGTAGACACAATTGCAAGGCTGGAAGGACAAACGTTTGCATAAATTAAAGAATGTTAAAAATCACACTTCTTCAAAATATTACAAGGCTGCAAAAAAATCCAGAGATGTTAAATTCGAAGATTGTCCAAGGATAAATAAAAACCATCATCAATCGAGAATGATGAATGGCTACTCACCCGTCACGTGCTCGTACGGATCGTATTGGCCGCCGGCGGATCCGTAACTATCGAACGCGCCGTCTTCGTTCGGATCGAAGTACTTCCTGCGGAAGCGAGCGTTTTAATTAATCGCGCGTCATCGAATGTGCGGAAGATATCGTTTAGGTCGGCGGCGCGAACGTACCTTCCTCTAGTTCCGTCGATCGCTCTGCGTGACAGGAAGCTCCTCCTCGGAATTTCATGTTCAAGACTCTGCTGAACGTTGCACAAGACCGCCGTCACGAAACCTGCTCGCGCGAAGAACAATGCCCTTAGATTATTCTGAATGATTATTTCAGATTGCGCACCGATCGTTGTAATTAAAAATTAAAACCCCTGCGATTTTTTTTCCTCTAAATGTTTACCGAGTCAACAATTTCTTATTATTTCTTGTATCGCTAAAACACGTTGCAGCTGCGCGAGTTGTGCATATTATTTAATATTCAATTATGTAATGAATTATTTGCGATATCGCGATTGCACTTGAAAGTAATTACAAAGTAAAAATAAGTTTGCATTTGTAAGTAGTTAACAAAAACAAATGTAACAAAACAAACATATTTGTAATCTAAGTCCGACTTTAATTAACGTACGCAAAAGAACTGCAACAAGTTTTTCAAGAAATTATTGAGTTAATTTTAATTTCTTGTCAAATCTGTTGTAGTTCTTTCTTTTTCTAAGCTGTTGTGGTTATTGGAAGTTCGATTCAGTTCGCTTTTCAATCAATAAAATTGATTGAAAAGAGATCGGAAAAATTCTAAGATTCGAACTCGGGAAACTCGGAACTCTCTTTGCTCGCAGCCCCTGCACTCAGGACTGGGCCGGTCAAATGTGCATTAAGAAATAAACGTTAAAAACCAAATTGGTGACAACGAGTCTGCGAGTCTCCGCGTGACTCCGCGGCTTGTAATCCTCGAGAAGCGCAATCATTAGATATTGCCCGATTTCGATTTCGCAATCGAACGAGTGTAGCGTGAAAGGTCACTTGGGACAGATCATCTCCGATCGGGTTTGCTGCCTTTGAGGTCGTTTGAAAATTCGTTCCACAATCGATTTAGCAATCGATGCAGCTCTCGATTTGCGATTGACCATGAACGATCATCATCGTCACGACTCGGCAGTTGATTGTCCGAAGGAGAGTCCCCGAAGAGTTTACCATTTAACACGATAAACCTTAAACTCTCTCTCTCTCTCTCTCCGCTTTGGCGCATCGACGCGAGGGAGTTCGAAACTCTCTTAGAATGATCGATGCTGAAGTTCATTCAAGTGTTATTATCGTAATCGCGAGAGAGCTCTCACGTTTTTCGCGATTCGACAAGATTATTTTTTTCTCTCGATTCGCGCGTTCATTAGTGGCATTTCGAGACACACGCAGCTTAAGATAATTATTACCGCATTATATAATTACGATTACGAAATTAAGTAACATAATGTGAAATAAAATATGATTCGAGAGCCGATCGCTCGTAGAACGCGATGATGAAATTATATGTTTCTAGAGTGCGCACTCGTGTTCTTTTGTTCACAAAAAATTATGTGCTTTTTTTCATGTAAAATAAAAACAATTGTCAAAAAAATTCAGACGTTCGTTGTCAAGCGCGACCGCAATTATATCTAAAAATGTGTTCACAAACCACACGAATTTTCTTATTATCAACAATTTGCGAAACAGTTTGAGAGAGACTCAATCACGAGTATTACTGCCCGGTTGAATTATTATCCGCTATGAAACCGTCGAGAACTCAATGCTCGCAACTTCATTGTTATTATTCACAATAGTCGGCAATACGTGAAATCTTTCGAAAGGCCGATAGGTCGGCAATATCCATCCGCCGCGAAGTGATGTTCTCGGGCACACGTGTTTTCTTCCATTGTCGGTGCCATTTCAGCATCATCGATGCGGCATTATAAAAGAGTGCAAAAGGCCATGAGGAATGAGCGCACTAAAGACCGGTGGTCGTGATAGAGCGCAAACTTAATCGGCCGCTCAATTTGCGAGGAATCGCGGCCGTGAATTCTTTTCCGCCTGACTCATCGCGAAATTAACGATCAAGATGACTCAAAAGAGATATATGCGCAAAATATTCTCTCTGTTAATGGAGAAAATGTCGAGTTTGTGGTTGCGGCAGAAACAAGACGAGAGTAATTAGCGCCGCCAATTTCCGGCGGCGAAAGTGCCCTCACAAACACAACACGCCGTTACTGTTTTAACATCCTCGTGCTACTGTAAGTGACTCCGAGACTAATCGGATTTTGCAGTACTTCACTTGTTAGATGTCAAACAAATTGTTTACATTATTGAGACGATTTCAAATTATAAAATATTTTGAATTTGAATAATCCAAAATGTACATGTAATACAATCGATTGTTTATCGCATTCTTATAATTTTTTTCAAAAGTTATTATTAATTTATTTATTATTAAAAAATGATCGAAACGTTACATTTAGAAATATAAATTTAATTTTACAATAAATTAACCATTAGTGTATTAACCATTATAGTCTGTCAAATTGATTTTCTTTGTAAATTTCCTTGTTTTTTAATTAATTATTTATCAAATAATTATTTATTATTAAACAAAATCGAAGATAATCGGAGTTAAATATAAACTTGACGTATCTTGGTAGAAATGCAAACTGCATAATATAATTTCAAAACGAAACAAATTTGCATAATCTTCAATGTTGAATTTTCAGGGATAGCCATTTAATTTACATAATTTTTAATATTATGGGCAATATAAAAACAAAATCACGTTCAACAGTATCTAATTAAAGAGCCGATCCGTTCCACGTGTGGGCAATAAAGTTGTTCTCCGTAATTGCTGCAATTTACACACCGGCACGTTTATAATAAATTACTCTCAGACGTGTGTCGGCCGAAATCCCACAAAAAAACTTAAATAGTGCTCAGATACGCTTAGAGATGCAATAATAATCGCGTCACGAAATGATTTAATTTATACAAATGCGTGTTATCCCAACGCTAATTTGCATACGCTGTCTCGAGAGCGCATGAATGGACCGTGGGGCAGCAAAGACAGAAAAGCGGTTCCCTCAATTACACGCACAACTCGATCGCGCGCGTCGTTGATTGATTGAGCTTGGCTACTGCGAGGGAACGTGCGAGGCTGCCGAGAAATTGCACGTTATATAACGTAACGCCAATATTACGGATAGAGAAAGAGAAAATCGCAAACATTGAAAAGTCTTCGTGAATAAATATAAATAGCATACGCGTAAGAGAATTAAAAAAAAAAAAATTTGTTTTGAGCAAACTTTGTTTTTTTTTTTTTAAATAAACACTAAGTGTTATGTCACATCAGCTGACCTCGATTGCCGATGAGTTTCGCGGATTCGTGACCCATCCCGACGTCGAGTCATCGATTTCCCACCGTGGCGATCCCAACTCACGATCTTTCGCGCTTTCGTTACCTCATCATTACCGATTCCACTCTCTAGACGTATGCCGTAAAGAAATTATTTATTCAAGTCGTTTCGATTAACATACGTATACAAGCTCGTTGTTTTAACTGCCTGCGGTTAGAGACCCGTGCACACGATCAAAATAAACAAGCAACAAGAGAGGTGAGGGATCACTGACACTTGGTACGTTTTTTGACGTACAACAGTTACACGGAGAGAACCGGAGGTTCTTCTCTTTTTAATTTTCGGGACTCGTTTCGAACTCGCGTTCCGTCACGTGCGACGGCGGATGATACCCTCGTGCGCGTAAAAACGATGTGACACTTACACAGAGTACGCAGACTGATTTCCGGCATCTTGCAGAGTGTGTCACATGGGCGGGCGCGCGCGGCGGACTTTCGAAGTCCCCAATTGTGTTTGCCGACCGTGAAAAAAAAAAAGACTTGTGCGACGGATGCGCTGCGCACCTTCGGCGCGATCTCCACGACTCGACTCAGCTCGCTCTCGGCGGGCTCTTCCTCTCGATCGGGGCCCGTTGCGTCCTCCTAGCCGGCCGGCGCGGTAGGGATCCCGACGCTGCTGGTCGTGGGATCTCTTACCTTTCTTCTTCTCTCGCCGGGTCTCTCCTCTCACCTGCGCCCGTCCGTATATACGCGCTCTCGGGTACCATCCCTCGCGCGGGCGCGCGCGAGGAGGAATTCCGCGCGAGTCGCGCCTCTCGCCGGAATCTCTTCGCGCGCGTGGAAGATCCTCGCGCGCCTCCGCTTCTCGAGAGACGGGATAAAGTAATTAATGCCCTTCCTGTCGGCGTGAAAGACCGCGTAGATTTTCTCCATTTCGTCAAGCGGTGGTCACGTATCTCTTTCATCTCTTTCTGTAATTAATTCAAATCCACCAACCGAGAATTTGATTATTTGGACAGCTGAGAGCTGAACTCTCTTGCCGTCGCGCAAACCCAAGTACTTGTTCATTATGAAAGAAGAAGTTTTTTGTTAATTAGAAAGCCAAAAGTCGCGGAAACATCTTTTGACCTCGGAACATCGTAGAAAGTGAAACTGGTGGACGCGGTTTTTACAAAGCGCTTGAAGTATGCGCGCGCAGAAAGGAATTTGGTGTAATTGAAGTATATATAAGTCGAACACTTACGTAAATGTAATTCGATGACATTGTCGCGGTTCATGTGCGTGCGTTCGCATGTGCGACCGTTTTCGCCGTTTGCATAACGATCTCGTCCCTCTATCACTTTCGGCTTCCCTCCCGGCCAGCTGCGGTTAAATCATGCGCCATTTTCACCCGGCGTGTGTTATTAAACTTATTCGCGCGGGCCTCGCCGCGGGAATCGCCTCTCGCCCTGTAACGCACACATACGCAAGTGCGTTATAACGGAATACCGCGATCGGTATCTTAATTAAGCGAGTGCTTACGTGGCTCCCCTAGCGAGGCGTTTTTTTTTTTTGTTTAATTAAATTTTTTTTTACGACCGGAGGGAGAGAGGCATTCATGCCGCGGCGAACCCACCAAGCTAAAATTAGAGTCGTACTTTCGTCGACACGCGCGAAACATTATTCGGGGTGTTACGAGGAGTCGGTACAGAAATAATTACGATATTATTTAAGAACCTCGAATTTTAATTTAATTTAATGGCAACTTTTTTTGCAGAAAAAGAGAATACAATAACAGCGATGATCTAAGAGAGCATTTGTATTTAATTAAAACTTCCTCTTAATTCTCGAGAAACGCAATCTTTTCATTCCTATAATTATTAATCTCTTTTATATTCTCAAAACTGTTATAAAGAAAATAAAAACTTTGTTGAAAGTTTATTTATTGTGTGTTTTGCTATTTTTAATACACATTTGTACATGGGTGTGAAGCTTACATTTCAGATAAAAAAAAAATAATTGCGTGGTTACAATTTTGTTTTCCGATACATATTTTAATTGCGATCACGCTGTTTTCAATTTGTTGTACAACCCAGATTAATGCAAGCGAGAGAGAACGATGCGTGACTCGTAATGGAGCGTGCAGAATCCGTGCCTGCCGCGAGACGTTACGTGAAGCCGGTCAGTGGGTATATGCGCGCATTGCATTCTCACGTAAGAGCCGCGAGATGTTGCGGATGATGATACGCGTCCCTTTCGCCGCTTCTTCGCATCCTTCTCGTCAGGTGACTTACGGCAAGCGCAACCATTTACGACGACGACGACGCAGCCGCCGCGCTTTCATGCAGAACGGTACCGTTCGCCCGCTCGCTCTATAATGGCAAAAACTTTATTGTGCGTCTTGCGTCATGTTTCTCTCTCTCGCGATAGCGCGAAACGTGTGCGCGTCCGCACAAAGCTCCCGCCGCTTCTTCAGGAGATGGAATTTCCTGACTTTTCCGCGAATTTTTCTTTTTTTTTTTTTTAACTTTGCGCCCGTAAAGGGGAACTTGATGCTTCACACTTGCGAAATACATAATTTACTTGCTCCGTAGAATTAACTACCTTTTCGCACGAATATTCCATGTATGATCTTTTCATATTATGGTAATCTAGAAGAATAATCTTTATGATGGTTTTTACAATTGGGAATTATCGCGCGCGTAATATAAAATACGGTGCGAGATATTTGCTCGTTATTAGAGCAACTCATTGTGTTTCCATGTACGTTGCAAATCGAGTGAGAAAGCGTTTGAAGTGCCGATTCGATTCCGCGTGTTTCCTGGATATGTCCTTTGTTCGGCCGGGAACGGTTGTTCAAGGATGTAGATCATGCGGGACATTGTACCGTGACATTAACGGAATCGAGAATTTTCAGCAAAGTGGCTGGTATAATTGTATGTAATTTCCAACGAGTTGTAAGCCGCGAAAAATGTGAGAAATATTATGGAACGTCGCAAATAAGCAGTTTTCTTATATTAAATTCAGTAGTCGTGTATCTCGGGGGAGGGAAAAGCGAAAGAAAACGGTCTTTCAAGGATGACAATCGAGATTGTGACAAGGATGGAATTTATTAGCGCTCGTTAGCGTTCGCAGGATAACGTTTGCTCGATGCAAATCGGAAAGATGTGGGCATTTGTTCGCGCGAGCATTATTATTGACTTTCATCGGCGTTGACCCTGTTCGCTACTCGCGCACACATGCATGTACATACGCGCGTACGAACGTATAGGTCGAAAGGGAAGCGCATGCCGCGAACTTTCTTCGTTGAGAAATTGCAAGTAAACCGAAAGCGAAGTATCATCGCGAGCACGCAACTTTTCTTTTGACATTTGATCCCGTTGACATATATTTTTTAACAAATATATTTTGTAAGCGATAAAAGTTACTTCCCTCAAAAATATAAAAACGTAACGAAGAGATTGACAAAATATCTAAATATATTCCGTAAGAGAATTACATGTGAAATGCCAATAAGCACGCACATTATTTAATTAAGTTTTACGAATTTGTTATATGACAAATAAGTTTGTGTAGTAAATATTTTACAATCATATTTTTTATCTGCGTTGACTTTTAGAAAAAAATTAATTGAAATTAAATTTCTTGATATATTAAAAACAATTACTTGAAAGGAAGAATAATTTAACTACTTCTTTTTAACTCTCAGCGATCATTTTTCCGACGCAGTCATCTCGAATAAATTATCAAAGACAATACGGAGATGTTTGATGAAATTCGAGCAGGTTTGCGAGATAGTCGAATATTTGCGCGGATTACGGATCGATGCGCGTTCACGGTGCGTAAGTGCATTAATGAGCGTAGTAATGGATCGAGAAGCGTGTAATGATCCATCATCTAATTTCACATACTCCGATAATTATCGATACTATTACGTCCGATATACGTTTCCCCGCTCGAAGATTGGCTGGAAGACACGTTTGTCGTAAGTTAAAACGTAAATTTTGCAATTTCCGCTCTCTTGTGAAAGCGCTCATCGCGCTCGTGGCGAAGCCAATGGAGTAATGGAGATCTGGTTCAAAATCATTTGCTCTTAATTGAATTGCACCGAGCGCAATAGACGCTACGCAATGTTTTGTAATTAAAACAAATTTGATGCGCATATTTCCTTAGGCGGTCAGCTGAGATGCAATCACCGAGTCGGTTTGGACATCGTGCGGTTGTTGCTGTGTCGGTCAAATATTTTATGTTACAGGCACGTAAATTTCACGATAATTTTTTTCAAGAAATATGTTTCAATACGTTTCTTATTTACACAATTTAGTGTGTGGTACGTACGGAGAAAACTTTTTCAAAACTAAAACAAATAGATTATTGAGAGGGTTACAGAGAATCTCACTATAACGTGCGTTCGCTAATTCTGAATTATCCTTTTTTCCGTTTTATGAGGGAATATCTGCACTTTCTCCCGCTCGTTGATTATCTTTTCGCGAGACGCAATTAAAACGCACGGTGTAACGACTCGCTGTCCGAGTGAAAAATTCAAAACGCTGCGACCGCGCGTTCTTCCGGGTGGAAGCGGAGAGTGTGTGTCGCATAGCGCGCACTAACACCGGTCGTGAGAACAAATTGGATTGAAGATTATACGCCGACGTTCGGAGGATGAGGGAAAAGGACTCATCGGCCCTACCTTGGATGTGAAAATCTCTGTTATTACGTTGTCACGATTCTATCAGCGAGATACGGCCATTAAACGATAACATCGCACGTACGCGCGGCGCGGATCAAAGTAATCGTTTGCGATTCCGCGTTTCTCGCGATATGCCATAATCGAAGGAGTGGCTTGACGTAATATATGTGTGTGTGTCAAACAAGCGATAATATAATTTTACTTTCAGAAATTGTGTTTATCAGAATTTGTGAACTATCTGGACGTATGTGGAGCGCTCGGAATTCTCGTTTATCTATACATTCTCTTTTATCTACACAAGTTCGCGCGACTCTGAATGTGAAGAGGAGAGAGGGCATATCTGACGGCGAGCGGGCGAAAAAACGTTTGCGTCTCTATCAAATCATCGTGTGCAATACAAATCCTGATGTTATTTGGTAGAGAAAATTTGTTGTAAGAAAATTATATGAAATTTAAAAATTTATATGAAATACAATATAAATTTTATTCTTTCCTTTCTAATCGCCGAACATCAGATAGCAAATTGGCGTTACAGCTCAGAGTGAACCGTGGCCATTTTTTTACACTCTTGTGCGGATCGAGTGCGCAATAAGGGACCTACAATTTGAGATAAGCTCTCCGACTCCGAGAAGTGCACGTAAAACATATCTCTATTTCAGAAGCAATCTCATGGCAGAGATGCTCTCGGTAGATTACCAGCTCATCAGAGAGAGAGAGAGCGACCCGTGAAAATTCGTTCAATCGGATTTAAACCTAATCTGTTGGTTATTAGTCCCGCACAGAGACCGACCGACTACAGATCGATCTGTGAACGTGTTTTCTGCCAAAGTATAATTATAGTTTCCGGTTTATCCTGCACGCACAATTACTGACATTAAATCGCAATAATGTTTACGTTCTGCCATTTTTACGACCACCTGGGGAGCAGTTTCGTTTCGCACGCAGAGTCGTTCTATTTTCGAACTTTATGCGAACGAATTTCCATCATCGGACCCACCTTCTTGACCCCTTGTCCGTTTTTACGTATATGTAACTGAGATAAATGCTCCCGTCGAGATAAGATTCGGATATTAGTTGCGGCGTTGAAAAAAGAAGGGATTTCGCGATGACTTTCGAAACTTTCGATTGTAGTTTTTTACTTTAAAAAAATACAATCTGTAATAGTTACAATAGAAACCTCGCCAGAACTAATTACACAAATTAGTTTCCTTCGAGAGTTGCTTAGAACTAGTTGAAAAATTAGGAAGTTTTATTAAACAATAAAACATTATTTTTTTATTACAAAACTCATGGAGCAACGAACGAGTTGTTTAAAGAAATAAACTCAACAATGCGGATACGACTCACATATCTCGATATCTCGAATGTATAAAAACGTTTAACCGTTGCACCACAAACTAATTAATCGTTTTAGAATTTGCGGCTTAGGAGTTTTGTTTGCGCCGAGATGACTGATCATTTTGTATTATCCGCGCGCTCGCTCATTTCCTGAACAGAACAGTACGTACCTAATCATCATTATCTGGATAAGTGCAATGTTCAGCAGAATCCTTTCTACTAAATGAGATGGTAAAAAGAACACGTCGAGAGATCAATAAATAAACAGCTGTCGTTTCGACGTTTTGCACATAAAATTGTTATATCTCTCTTTCACTCTCGACAATTTATCACGGCAATAAATTGAAAAGATTTACAATCTTAAAAAATTGCAAGAATATGTACGTGTCCTTGAAGTTTCAATTTTTAAATTGCAAATTTCTCCATGAGAATTGTAACGTGGTGTATATTAAATACATTAATGAACAAAATTACGAGCAAAAAAAAAACAATCATAAAGAATCAAGAAAACAACAATAAAGAAAAACATCGTATATGTATTTGTTAAATACATAAATAAATAAATTCGACAGAATATTGAATAGACATCTCAAAACAAATTATTTAAGTATATAAAATAAATTTTACTGTTTATTACTGACTTTGAATGAAGTTCAATAATATTAATAATGACGACAACAACAATAATAATATTAGAGAGGATACTGCAGAGAACTGTAGAGTGCTGTACAGTCTCAAGCTTAAAACATTCGTCGATAGATGGTGCAAAAAGGCTATGTGCAAAGTTGCATCGTTTACTTAACATTTTATTAACAATTATAGAAAAGATTTAAATTATAAAAGAAATATTTTTTTATATATTCTATATATTCTTAGAAATTCTCTTTTGAAAACATTGCATCAGAGGTATGTAAACATTACAATTATTATATTATGTGTGTAATACAAAACTAGACAATTTTTATTTATTATTTTTAAAGACAAAAAATGTGATAATTTTATATCTAATATTACACAAAAAATAATTTTTCTTATACATTAAGCCAGTTGGAAAGTTGTTCACTGAAAATTCTTTTTGTTGAATATGACATATTAAAAATATAAAATAATACACAACAATAGATTATCAAAAAATTCGGAATAAAACAAAGTGACAATCAAATCTTATGCGCACAGGTAGAAGACTATCACTTTTAAACCATTCAGCACACAAAGGCATTCCAAAGGATAAAAATCCCGCTAGAGAACTGGTATTGAACTGTCCATCCGTCCATCAGTCTTATCTCGAAAGTAAACATCGACTTTAAGACGAAGAAAACGAGTGTCTCAAGACGCTTCGATGAAACGAAAAGACACCGCGCGAACGGCTTTAACGGCATTTTTCTTTGAATCGAATCGACCCATCTGTATGCGCGAACTGAACGATACGCGATAACACAAGACCGCACTAGAGCCCACGTGCGTTATCTGTCTACTTGCACTGGGTCACGCGTTTCTCTCTATCGTACTTGGCGATTGAGCCTTTATTAATCGCTTATTTAAGAATCATGAATAATTCACGAGATATATAAACTTTTTATTTTTAATTATCTTTCTTACTCTCTTTCTTTCTGAGTTAGTTGTTGATGAGGCGATAATAATTTGCGGAACGAAACATGCTGGTAAAAATAAAAAAAAAAAGTTTTAAAAGAAAAAAACCAAAGCGCAATTTATTTGCTTATTTTATTTTCTGTTCCAAAATTTATTTCACAGAAATAATTAATAATTTTACATAAAATCCAGATAACAATTCAATTTCATAATTCCTTGAAATTTCTGTTTGCTTTTAATCGAGAAATTATAGTATCTATAATCTGTTGTTACAGAGTTAGTGCAATAATAATACATCTGATGGAATAAAGTAATCCGAAAGAACGTCATAAATCATCGATTTAAGCTGGAAAATAAAAGTGCTCACGTATATATATGTAGCTCGATAACTTCGTGTCACGTACGTGTGTGCGAGTCGGATAAGATTCTCGAGGATTCAATTTATCTCGGAGACAAATAAGCGATTCGAGGAAACGCGCAAAAACTTTGTGCAATCTCACTCGATCGACTGAAAACATTTTGCCGATACCCTCTCGGCAAATTCCGTCGCTGTGTATTGCGCAATCGACGAAAAATAAGAAGAAGACGAAGCAAACTCGCTCAACTTGTCACAGATCCTTGCGCGCACGTGAATCGAGATGACTCAGATAATTTACGAGCGAGGAAAGCGTCTTCTTCCGGAAGCTGCCGGATCTCCTCTCCACCGCCATTGATCGCCGTCTCACCGCTCTGAAAGTCGCGATCCGCTACGTGACTCATAGCGTCACTGTTACGAGATTTCAAGGCCATCGATCCGCCCACCGAACGCGCGCCGTCACTTGTTTCTCTCGTAAGCGGAAAAAGGAAGATTGGAAAGTCGGAGAATTCTGGAAAATCCCGCAAAAGCTATCTCTTAATTTTACATATTTAATTATTTCTTACGCTTACACGGTTACGATTTACGAGTTACGATTTTAAATTTCAAAAGTAATTATATTACATTAAAGACAACTGTTGTTATCTTGTTTTAACTACAAGAAAATATAAATATATAAACGAAGAAAACATAATAATAATAAAAAAAAATATAATAATAAGATATAATAAGATATATGTATAATAATGAGATATTTGTAATAAAATATATGAGACAGGGAGAGATAGGGAGAGACAGGGAGAGACAGGAAGAGGTCTCTCCGTGTCTCTCCCTGTCTCTCTCAGTCTCTCCCTGTCTTAAAAGACACGGAGAGACACGGGCACGTCAGTTTTTGTACTTTACTTTTGTTTTAAGCCCGTTTTATGGGATCTACAGTCTTGAGTCCAGCACTTGGCTAATTGCGGTGATTGTCTGTGTTTTTTATTTATACAGAACAAAGATTTATGTAATAGATAGTTTGTATATTTGGATAGTTTTTATGTACTTGGCGTATGATTTTTTCTTTTCTTTCAATTAGCGATGCGTTTGAATGTGCGTCGTGTGTTTATCCGCAGGTGAACGCGCGATGTTATGCAGGTTGCTGCCGGTGGGGTAATAAGACAGGTTAAACTTAAAAGGCGACCCAGAAACCGAATGCAGCAACAGGTGGTGGCAGGTAGAGGCAACTTCGAGAGGGGATGGTGGCGACCCGGTGACTCATGGGGTTGCTCCGAGAATGTTGATCGCTCCTCGCGATCCCCGTCGTCTTTACCTGGATGACTCACATGCCAGTCGATTCACGCGCGCGTTCACACACATGTAGGCATTTCTTACAGCCTACGAGGAGGAAACCTACTTTTTTTTTCTTCAAAAAAAAACCGCTCATTCAAAACTGCCGCTTGCGGTCGATCTCTCCCTCGACGGACCTTCACATCTTTTTCAATGGAAACTCTCTCGGCGGTTGTTTACTTAGAAAATATCTCGCTGCGGTCTGAACATTCTTTCGTTCATCCTCGAGTATCTTATTAATTCACGACGTTCCTCGAGAAGAAATAATGAGACCACAAAAATCTCGAAGAACTAGATATTGGAACGTTATCACGTTAATGGAAAAAAAGTTAGATTGAGTCATTAGGTCATGAAACTGACCAATAGATATGTAAATTATATGTATAATAATTAATTACATGTACAATTCAATTTTCTATAAATCTATCGACTGTGGAATTGCGCGCTTGAATTTGCATATCGCTTACATTTACATTCACGTTGTGACAAATGTTTCGCGACAAAAGCCAATCGACTGCACTTCAAACATTTACGTGTGCACGACTTTGTGTATCGATTAACGCGCCGACAATACGCGATCCAATTGGCCAGTAATTCTGCATGTGTAAAGAGAAAGTGGATGAAATCGATGAGATGTTATAAACCGCGAGCTGTCGATATTAAAGAGCATATGTAACGATGCACATGTACATCCGAAGGCACGCGAGCGTAATATATACATCCTGTTTTCGTATCACTTCCGGAAATGTGAAATAAACGTTTGAATCTCCCGCTTTAATTTGAGGTATACAAAAAAATCAAACTGCAATTGTTAAATGTCTCAAAATTAAAAGCAGAAAACTCAAGTATTTGTTTTATTTCACGTTTTCGCGCGGAAGTGACGTGGAACAGGATGTAATATATAAAATAAATAAAAAAGTTTAAACTGCAATTTTTACGTATCTCAAAATTAAAAGCGCGAACTCAAACATTATTTCACTCCGATGGGCGAAACAAGAATCGCCCCGGCGATTGGAAACATAAAAAGAAAGTTTCCCATAAGAAAAGTAGAAATCTTGTGGTTTTCCCCCCGGGTCGAGTTCTCGTTTGTGATTGCGATAAGTGAACATTTTATCTGCACGCTCGTGTAACATATTTTTCGCGGAAGACGAAACGAATGAATGAAACTCACCGTCGAGTAGTGTACTACACAAACTTATTACACATCGCTGCTTCTGAGAAAATTTCATTCTCGATCTGATTACGATTCACCGGCAGGAGGCCTCTGTGTCGTAACATTGCTAGTTCCGGCTTCCATTGATTACTCATACCTGTACGGCAATACGTTTAACAAATCTTCTAAGAAAATGTCTTATCGGTCAATCGATTCGATCGATGCAAATCGGTTCGCTATAATAAATAGCAAACCTCGAAATTGACTTGTTATTTACACAATTAATTCGGAAATATCGATTGTTCGATTTAATTTTGCGAATTATGTGCACATCTCTGTACAGCGAGCCGCGAGACTGTACGTACGTGCGGACGTGCGGACAAATGAGTCACGTATGGCGGTCGTCGTGCAAACAAATACCCGCGAATGGTTTGGACAATGTTCGAACGATATCGAATGGCAGGTATCGCCTGCGCATACCGATTAGCGCGCACCTGGCTACATTCCTTTTAACGCATTAACTGTGATTAAGCGACTCCCTACGCAGCTGCCATTCCGATAAGCGACAAACACCAGACCAAGCGGCAGATCTTTGTGTTGAAACGTTTTTTTTTTTTGCGTGCAAAAAAAAAAATAAAAAGCGCATTTTCCAAAGTGGTCCGAGACGTGCGACTTTTGACGTAGTTCGTGCCGAATCGATAACATCGTGCGATCAAGTTCTCTCATATCTGCGCTTGTCTCGCCATGATAAGATTTAATTATATCAAAAAATTATTGAGATATTGTATATCGTATCTCTCCGTAATAAAAAAAAACATTGGATTCCTTCGACATCAAATATTTTTTCTATTAATCGCTCGTATCGCGCGCTTCGTCCTTGCTTCATCCGTCAATTTCTTAAAAGACATTATTTATCTCTCGATTCTTTTAATGATATTGATATAAAAAAAAAAAAGAAAAAACACGTCGACGTTACTTCTACAACCACGCGCTTTGTCAGAGTTTTTCCGAATGATGTTTTATTCATCAGTTCGCGCGCAAATGCGCGTCAATTCGCGCGCGCAAAAAAAAAATGAAAATCCAACGTTCCGCACAATCGTTCAAGATCAAAGGCAATTTGATGCGACGTGCGTTGATCACACATTTTAGAGTGTCTTTCACGGTAAATTTGACACGCCTGTGTTACGTAATGACGCACGAGGTGGACAACGGCGCTAGATTATCGCGGTAAATACATTTACGTCATACAGTCGCGCTCGAGAGTTCCCGGTATAGAGTTTCCATCCCGCTTTCTCATTTTCGTAGATATCCCTCGCCGCAATGGACGTCATAACTTAATTAAAAAAGATAAGAAACTCTTATGTAACCGCAATGTCTTTCACACAATTTGCATTTGTGCTTTTTATCAATTATACGTCGACTTTTTTTTTAATTAAAACTTGTTTAAAAAAAACACTTGTGTGCAAAATAACCTTATGATATCTTTGAATGTTCACTTGAGTGAAAAAATAATTGCAATTTCTGTATTTTTACACTCGGAAGATCCCCGCGCCCGTTTCAAAAACGCGGCACGATATGATTTCACGGATTATTTCTATCCGGTGTCTACTTGTTCACATAATTTTCGCGTAAAGAAAATAATGCTTCGTGTGATGCGACAAAACGCCCGGTCAGCCGGTTGGTCGTGGAATTCCGTCACGGGTAGGTTCTCGCATTGCGTAATGACGCACACAGCATTCGCCGCGTATAACTGATCTACGTCACTGCCGTAAACAGAATGCGGCGTCATCGCCCTGCAACGCCCAGCAGGTTTCGCGTCGCTCCTTTTCCCGCTCTTTCTCCCTCTCGGTCGGCTTGCATTTTCTTCTCTTTCTCCCGATATTACGTACATCTAGTGGTTCAACGTATCAACGGGCACGTCATCGCGCGGCTCTCTTCTTACCGCGCTCGAGTGACTCACCCGCTGAAAGGCGTGATCGGCGTGCTGTGGTTGTATATATATGGTGCAAAACGCATGCAATATGTGAGACGGAAAATTCATTCCGGCAAAAATGTCTCGAAGAAAAATATAATTGAGTATATTGGCGTATGTGTTCAAAATGTTGCAACGGTGCATTTAGTTTATTAATATCTTAACCCTTCGTGAACTGGCTCTTACAAATGTCCACTGACTGGGTCCGTGAGACTCGTGCGACTTTAAAATTAAACGTCTCCGTGTAAAATCAATATTTTTCAATTTTGTTTTTTTTTTTAATCGAAAGTTTAAGCGATTCTTCGTCGATAAAAAAAAACAAATTAAAAAATCTCTTGTAGCTTCGAAGATATAAGCTCTTAAAAAAAAAACTGATTGTTACGAGAGATGCGCAATTTTTGAATGGAACTGGGAAACCCATGTCAGTCCACGAAAGGTTAATAATATCTTATTATATTTTTTGCACTGATCCATAACGACAATATGCTCTTGTTAGACCAGAAGTGTGCGAGCCAAAAGAGAAGTTGGGAATCACTGTTCCGGAGAATAGTTCAACTCGCAAGTCTCGTAAAAATTTATATGCCTTCTCGTGATAAGCCTTTAGTTTGTTTTTTTTTTGTCGCTTGGCCTTGGACATATATGTGCCATATGTCATTAAACTCGTTCTCACTCGCAATAAAAAGCGGTGCCATTAAGAGAAGAAAAACAAGAGCTCGTTTGTGCAAGATAAATAAATATGCGACGTTGAAAAGAAACGAGACTTGTTGGAAATTAAAAATGTATATACGCTGTTTTAAAAACAACACGATGCACAGGTTAAATTTCGAGAATTTTTGGACACCTTGTAGAGAAGAGAAGCTGCATCAAAATATACGCGATTATGACGTCGCAATCTTGACGTCACGCGCGCTCCACGTGCCGTTTGTGACATCTTCCCATATTAGAGGGGAAAGCGAGAAAGAGAGAGAGAAAGGAATAAAATCAGCGGAGAGAATCGCGCGGAAACAGACGGACGAGCACGCATGCCTATAATTGCATGGGTGGGGCTAATGAGCGGGCAATTAATCGGAGCGTGATGCGCACCGAGTCGGCCGACTTGGTGTGCCGCTATTGATTGGATGATTCAGTTCTGGCGGTAGCTCATCATCAGCTTCCGCGGTCGCTGCAATGCGTAACGCGTAACCGCGCCGTCGCTTCGTTATGTAACCCAGCGCTCATAATGATCGCTCGTATGTACATCGTCTCGATGAAAAACCACCGCAATATGCGATTAAGCCTGCGATGATGTAAGACGCTTTATTAAAGTAGTGTTACTTATATGTTAGATGTAAATGAAAAACGCACACGATCGAGTCACGTCTCGCAAATAGTACAATAAAAACTATGACCGGCATTGATATAGTCGAATCTTGTGTTCAAGATCGCTTTGAGTTCAGATGTTTTGCAATGAGATGACCCATACAGCGTCTTGAGATAAACCGAAGACGATTTTTTTAAACGTAAGAACGGACTGTGAGTATACAGGCACCGGTCTGTATGGGAATTCTTAATTAATTTTTCTTCCGATGCAAATTCAAATGTGTGCTAATATCAAACAATAATAAAGTACCGAGAGCGCGCGCGCGCGCTGCACAAATAGTTTCATAAATCCTCTTGCTTCTCAGAAAGCAAGTGGTGGGCGCGGCGAGAAAATACGTGGGTTTCGCGACGGAAAGGATCACGATCTCTCGAGTTTGCGCTCCCGTGTGGGAGGATCGGAGATACGACACGGTGGCAGTACCGGGAACACTCGCGACAATAGAAACGGTCGCCGTCGCGTAATGTGAACAATAAATTTCACGGCGAATAAACCGCAGCGCGGCGATCGTGGATTCGCGTAAATACGGAAATCGTTCGCGCGAGAGAAACGTACGGGCGAGTTGAATTCGGTCGAGAGATGAGACAATCGCCGCCGATGTGTGGGCGAACTGGTACCGAGGACCAAGTTCAACACGTTTCATTTCTAACCGCGTGGAAACGCGTTTAATTTAAATGAGGAAGATAGCAGGCGCGGGGTTTAGAAAAGTAAGGTGCTACCTCGTGCGAAAATAAACCGTCACTCTTTGAACGTCACATTTTTACGGTACGGCAAACGTTTCGCCTTTTCATTTGGAACTTCGTTATTTCGGATTCAAAATTTAGGGAGTAGCAAAATCTGAAGCTTCAAAGCTGAGCTGTGTAAAAAAAAAAGATTTTTAATCTAGTGTTTAATTAACCCGTTGTCACCACATTAATGCATACAACGAAAATTGGAAAAACACGATTTTTTCAAAAAGTTCTTTTTATGTTTTTCGTTTTTCACTAAGAAGAATTTTTTCTTGACATTTTTAACTAATTTCATTCAATTTCTGACAATTTTTTACCCCTATTTTCACTAGTTTTAAATTATTCATCAACTTCTTACCTGAAAGTTATTCAACTTCAAACATGCGAAGCGCACCAGTGTAGTGACAACGTATACTGGATTGAGGTGTGGTGACGACGGGTTAAAAATGTCATAAAAATTGAAAACAAAATTAATTAACACTGCAATAGCCAATCCCAAACTCGTGTTGAGAAAGGAGAAGAGTACTTGGCATTATTCTGAGGGGGAACCGTGCATTACCGTCTCTCGGAGAAGTTGGTTTTGGTTCACAACAGCCGAACTGTGCTGAAAGTGCCAAGGGAGTCTGTTTGGGAAGTTCTTAAGGGTATAGCCCACTCATCCAAACTGGGGTACTAAAGTCTAATCAGCCGCGTACATATATATCCGAACTTCTCTCATCACAATAACTCAGAAAGGGGAAAGTAATTGAACTAATCAGACATCAAATCCAGAGATCAACAGAGAAAACTCGGGGAAAAAGAAAATAGAGCGTGCGGGCGAACAAGAGACGTGGAAGAGAATCCGAAGGGTTCTATGTGTTTTTAACGCGCTTTTAGCGCTTTATTGAACTCTTTTTAATTAACGCGATTCTTTGTTGACATTCTTTCTTGATTTTCTCTATTTATTTTATCGACCGCGAGAAAAATTAATCTTTTCGTAGTGGAAGAAATAGAAAAGAAGAAAAATGAAAAAGTGGAAAATATTCTCGCACGTGTCGAAATTGTCGATCAAGAATACCACCGCGAAACCAACAAAAACCGATCGAGATAGTTTCGATCTCGACCGTTGCAACGCGATTGATGCAACGGCCGTCATTGTGCAATCGACGTCGCGCTCGATTTGGAGCGTGATCTAGAGGAGCTGACTTCGCGGAACAAAGATTCCGGAGTAATATCTGTGTCGGTGTGGCGCGCCGATTTATAGCGTTCGTAGAATGCGATCCCTTTGGCAGACGGATCGAGAGAATTCTCAGAGGTGCTGGCGCTAGGTCCCGGCCTACATGACAGCCGTGCCAACGGAATCCCCTTCTGCTCACCGCGATCATCAGCTTCGTACACAGGGCGTAGGGTCTCGAACGTGTGTTTGTGACAGTAAGATTAAAAAAATATTCCGCGAATTTAAGATAATAATCTGTTGTGATTTCTGAGAAAATTCTAAAATTCAAATTTCGTCATTTTGTCGGTTTATATTTTGTATATTTTTTTCTGCTCTTTTGCGAGAAGAAATTACCGTTTGAAATTATTATGAATTACCACGCACATATTTTTAACAAAAAATATTGAATATCGTACGAGAACACATTCTCCAAGTTATATTTTTGTTCACGCAGTTCCGCTTACGTAACTTAAGACACAATTTGTCTTATTATTAAGAGAGACCGGACTATTTTATTCCGTCGAGAGAGGCCCCGGAGGTCTGGTTACACAATAGAATCCTCGTTTTCCTCGACAAGACTTCGCTCTTAGCCGGCGATATAATCGCGCGCCGATTTGCCGGCAGCGCGTTTACGCTGCAAATCTATCAAACCGGATGCGTCTTACGTAAAACGCGGCTCGACGAAAGCCTCGGTGAGGTTTCATCGACGAAAGACTTTGTTTACATCGACAAAGAAGACGATATATGGGTTCGCGTGTGTTGCCGCGCGTTCTCGTGTTGGCGATTGCTTCCCGGGGAAGCAATTACGACGACACGCGCAGATTTTGTCGTCGGCCGTCTCTTCTCGTTGATTTGCGAGATCGCTATTTCATTTAACGATCACCTTGCACAAAGTATCAGAAATAATAAGTGGTTTTGACACTTTTTATCGCGCCACCTGCTGCTGCTATCCAGTTTTTATATTAGACGGTACGACGTTCAAAGTGTTAAGTCACTTATTGTCTTCAGAATTGGCATGTGCGTACGTATGAAGTTGCGGCGCGCAAAGCACAGCTTCCTCGCTCGCTTCACCAGAAGAGGCGGAGTCGGTTAATATCATTCTGATGGCCGTCATGCTTGGAGATTTTCCAAACCCGCCCCTAAACCCGCTCGACATGTTTATGCACTGGTAATCTAGAACTCGCACATCTTTACCTTTAGATCGCTATTATTATTAAAGACAGTTGTGCAAACAATTTGCATGACATCCGTGTTATGTAATTCTAGAAAGAGATTGTTTTTTAAAAGAGAGAGGAAGAGAGAGAGAAGGAAGATTGTGTCGAATCGAGCAACGTTCGTTGTTACAGCTTAGATGCAAACATGTTTACGACTTTCGCAAGAAATACGCGATTAGTGGCGTTCGGTTGCAAAACAGCGTTTTCCTCAAGCGTTCCGGGGGCATTTGCATGCGAAATAGATGTATGTGTGTCTATACGCGGACACCGAATGTACGAGCAAAAGCACTCAAATTGCGTAATCTCATAATGCACTTCGTTCGAACGAGTAATTCATCGAAGTCAGCGAAAGACCCCCCTTCGTCTCCCAGGGATGGTTGACGAAAATCAATACGTGCCACCGAGAGAAACCCCCCCGTTCTGTGCTGCCTGCAAAACACGGGGCGAGGGTTCCCGGAGTGTAAGTGCATCCAGGAGCGTGTTTGCGAGTGAACATCCGAAGTGTTCAGCGAAAGAAAAATTCACGCGCGATAAATCACAAAACGAAGTGTATTGAACACTCGCTGTGAGAAAACTACTTTCGACAAGTTTTCAATTTCTAACAAGCAAATTCAAAACTCGTTTTGCGAATAACAATGATAAGGGTCGGTTTCGAGCAAGATAGATGGCAACGACGAATGTTCCAGAATATATTACATTGAAATTTAATTCAATAATGTTGCGAAACTCTGACTTGGGACTTCCTCGGTCGCGAAAATGACAAAATAAAACAATAAAAATGCAATAAAAATACGAATTAAAAAGATACAAATGTGAAACGCAGAAAAAATTTTGAAAATGTGCGAATTAAAATAAAAAAGTCATACGTTACATATGCCGCCAGGTTGTCCAAAGTGGTTAAAAGGTCATTGTTCAAAATCAAAACTCAATGACTTCCTTATCATTGTTAGTTTTATTTCTATTTTAAACAGAAACTATTCTGTTAAATTGAGCTCGTGAAACGAAGTTTTGTATTGTATAAATTTATTGTTGTAGGAACTAATAGCAATTTTGACGAAATTCTCTTTCTTTCCTCGAAAATATCTAATGATGTTTTTAGGGGGATATAACAGTAAAGCAAAACTTTGGCGAACATGCTTTAAGTATTTACAGCTGATAAAACTCACATGCCGTAGAGATCGCAATAAACGAAATCGTCGAGCCGCGTCGAGAAGAGGGAAGAGGGAAAGACACCAGAGAGGGTAGAGAAAATTATTATAGCGCGCGGGCCGCAGTAAAACCGGCATTACGACTACCGAAATATCGCTCGAACTTTCCGAAAGACGGCACCGAATTATTAATGGTATCCCAGGGCGAAACACAGAGGATCGCTTACGGGCCTGGGGAATGTCGCAGGGGAGCGAATCGACGAAGCATGACCCCCCGCTGGATAACTCGGGCGGCGCGGTGCCCCCTTGCTGACATTTCGATCTGCACGAAAAAAAAATACGCTAGAGAAAAATGAGAAATTTATTTGAGACGAGGCATTTCACGTCGTATTACAGTAAAAAAAATAAAACATATTTTTCGCCTTGCAGAGAATAAACAGAGAGTTTTTGCACATTCGCAATAAGGAAGATCTGCGGATGAATAAATCTTCATTTATTTTTATCTTTATTTATTCTCACAAGGAAAAAAAACGTTTTCAAGTTGGCTGCAAGTTTTAATGGGATTGACGCGTGTAATACACATCTCTCGTTGAGATAAATAAATAAATAAATATGTAAAAAAAATACAATAAGTTTATATCGTAATTTAATGCAAGAAGCACGTGTGTGGCGACGCGTGCACTCGCGGATTAAAGAAGCTGCGCCCGCGTTGGCGATCTAGCGATTCGAGGATCGCGATTAATATTTCACGCGCGTGCCCGACGCGCCGGCGGAATAAAGTGTTAAGCGTGCTCCGTGCGTGTGTGTGCAATTTGTCGGAGAGCTTGTCGGTGTTCTACGTGATACTGCACTTTGTATAAATGGAGATCTTCACCTTGCTTTGTCAGCACCGTCTTGCATATTTCACTTTGATATTTGAAAAAGAGTCTAGAGGGAAAAAGAAATTCTTCAATATTTATTGAAGAACAAAAAGCAAATACATATGTATAATATACATGTTTGTAATAAATTTTTACACGTCGGCCGAGAAAAAAAATAAAATGTCACTTTAACACGCAAATTCGAGAAAACAAACAAATTGGAAAAAAAGCAACGAGAAACTCGCGTCAAACATAATAAACACACACTCGTCGGTGCTAAACGGATGTGCATTCGCACGCCACGATAAAGACGAAATGCGAGCGAAACAAAAAAAAAGAAAAAATAAATTGCACGTCGGACAGTATGCAGAAACGTCGTAGAACGGCCGGCACGCTCGTTGATATTCCGCGCGGACGTGCGATGCCGCGTTATTCCCGCTCGCGCACGCCGGCTGAATAAAAAAAGACGGAACGGTTCACGTTTCGCACTCTATCGTCGCCCTGTACCCGCGTATATGCAACGTGCAAGGAGAAAGAAAACGTTTTATCTTCATAAATTTATTTCCTCACATTTTTAAATACAGGAGCGCGCGCCGCAAGACGCGACAGAAACAATTTTCCTAGTTGCCCGTCGTTAATAATTCACCGTGCAATCACGATTGAGGCTTACACAGGCTCTGCAATGTGCATCGCCGTTAAACAAGCCATAAGTATTCGTGTGTTTGCACAGGCGTTCCCTGTGACCAAACGAGAGAGAGATGCAAAATATTCGACCGAGAATCGCTCGATTGATATTCCGCGCGCGCGCTCGATCTCGCGACGCTGCATTATTTTGACGACGAAGCAATGCGGAGTCTATTGTACGGTACGTGCGCACACGTTGTCCGATAACAAAAAAAAAAAAAAACCGTGTACGTATTACGTAGGTACGTCGTTGCACTTTGAACACATTCGTAGAATATATACGGGAGATAATTTGGTGATTATTTTTTTTTTTCACATATTTTTCGACCTTCGTTCCTCTCTCTCTCTCTCCGTGTTCTGTTATTAATTCCGTCACGAGAGGGAACGTGTCGAATAACCGGTTTGAAATTTGTGCGCGTACATGCGATCTCTTAATTCAGTATTCATAGATGTTTCACACAAAAAAAAAAAAAAGCGCGCGAGAGTCAGAATAAACAGTAGATCTTCGAAGTACGCACGTGGAATATTTCTCCACATCCTAGAAATAATTGCAAAATTCTTGGATTTTATGCCTATTCACACTTCACGCGCTAACATTAATTCTTACATTTATATACTTGTTTAATGAGCATTGGCTAATTTTCTTCTTGTCCGCGTAATTAATACTTAAACGAAGAATAGATTTGAGATTTTTATTTGAAAATCATTGTCGATCCTTTTTTTTTTTTTTTATCTCGTTTGGCAAACAGTGTTATTAAAAACCAACTTAATGAAGACACATTCCGAGGCACACTTTTATCTCTCTGGCTCTCGCGTTCGCTTCGAGGAAGAAACGATTAAGATTGATCGCCGTCGTGCCGTTTAAGATCACGGAGAAGGCAGGATCGAGGATAGACGAGCATTGAAATTCTCAACGACGCTTCTCACACGTGGGCGTCGGGTCCGAAATTGATGTACGCATATTAACGATGCCGATAGCGTATAAGGATCTCTGTCCCGATCCCGAGACCCGAATCTTTTGTTGCAGGTCCCAACTTGTGGGGAAGAGAAAAATAAAACGCTTGCTTATAAAACGCTTCTGCCACGTTTCTCTCTCTCTCTCTCTTTGTTTCTCTTTAGATATGTCAATGGCGGCCTTCGCCGCGACGATAAACCAGCTGATTGCGTAGGAAGATCTATAATTGTCGTGATTATTTTTCTCTCGCAACGCGCACACTAACGTTCAGTAGCTCGCGCGATTTCGCTTTTGTAGATTTCGCGGTGGTGTAATTTGCAATTACACTCGTACATTCCGCCGTCTTCAATCGTCTTTTGACATATACGTATCGTGGTGAAATTTTCTCCAGTGAATACTATATTTATATTTTAATATAAAATGAGACAAAAGTCATATACGCGTTGCCTGCAGCTGTTAAGTCACATAATTGAACGTTGCATTTATTTAATTTGTTATCATTCTGTTTTAATTAATTATTCAACGAAAATATCGATAGAGTTATTTATCAGTTTTCTCTCTTGTAGTTTTATTGTAGCTAGTTACTGATTTCGAACCACCCTATAGATATCGAAACATGGCTCGGCCATGGGGGTCAGCACGCGACCAGCTGCCTTCTCAATGGGGTTAGGGCACCTCTACGGGCACCGTGAAAAAAAGACTGACAGCAGCGACTGAGGGTGAGGCTTAATGAAGGCACCGTGGTGATGCCGTGGGGGTCAATGCACTTAAGCTCTCTCAGTCTCCTCGGCACTTAACGTGAAATTTTTCAGTCCTGCTAATTTAGCATCAATCGAGCTGGACCGATCAAAGACTTCATCGTTGAGTAAATAAAAAAATAACGCGGCGGTTTACTTCACTGATGGTTGTAACGTGACTTTTACGGCGCCGAAACTTGAAAGCTTCGGCGATAAAAGTGTCACACAATGTCACAATGTCAGAACTGATATGTCATACGATATCATATCGGGTACGTACAGAAGAAAAGCAAAGCATTTCAAGAAAAGAAAGAAACAAATATTTTTAACGAGGTCATCATGATTGGCGTCTCTCTATTGTGGCGACACACAAAATTGAAATTTAAAAGGGAGAAGAGAGAGAGAGAGAGACAGAATTGATTGACTCTATTAATAATAAAAAATAAAAATAAAACGACCCACGTTACAGGGGGATGCGAATCTCGTGACATTATTAATAGCCGCACGTGATCTTATTTATCGATCACTATTTCCAGAGGACGTAATTGGTTACTCGACGATGACAAGGTTCACCCTTCTAGGCCGGCCTTGCGCTTTTATCATCACTAAACGCGAAATCCGGTTTATATAGTAATAGGTAGCTGAAACGAAAGGCCTTCTAGGAATCTATGCAAATTTGTGTACGTATAGCGGTAAGTTTAACGGCATAAAAATTTCCGCCTCGCTCGATCCGTCCATTATAAAACGTCAATAAGCAGACGAGGAAAAGTATATATTTACCGAGATAATTAACAGCGGATAATAAAATTTGTAAATACAAATAAGAAACAAAAATAAAATCTTTTTTTTTTTTAAGCAGACGCGAATATAAATGGACAGCGAGGGACGGAAAATGTCGTAAGCATCGCCTCTGTTATTATTCTTGGACATCCATATTTATTGCGAAATTACCATAGTTGCCATAGTCGCGATTTCACCCTTCAGACGTGCTCCTTACGTAATTTCGACGGGTACGTAGAGGAACACACGTGCTTAAAAATAAACCGAATGAATAAGACTTGCTATACGGTTCTGTACAGTGTCAACAGTTAGAAGAGATTTATTATGGACGCTGTGCTTTTCGAGGAAAGTCTAACGACATGACATTATGCAATTCACGATCCGAGCCAGATTCTACTACGGATTCTGCTACTGGTTTTTTATTAAAGATAACGCGCGAAGAAAAACGTGATTAGATTAATTTTCATCGACGCGGAAATTTTGTTTGCGAAGACAGAGAGACCACGCGTATGTAATTTTTAATGTAAAACCGTGATAATTAAGAAAATAAAACGAAGCATCAAATAATATCGCGTTGCATCTTCTCTCGTCGTTACTTCGCTTCCTTCTTTCCGTGGTTATTACTTATATGGCATTTTGAGATTGTGCGAAAACCGGTTCTTTCCGCAGATCCAGAAGAGAGATCGACCTACACGCGTGAAATCGAGATACGAAACTAGAGACACTTGGATTCTACGAGGTTCGAGAAAGAGACGAGAAAAACGTTTAAGAGATTGTTGGTAAACGAGAACCGGCGAGAAACGAAGGCACAAGAGACCACATGAGAATCGCCCACACGCGCCGTTCTCAGCTTCTTTCGATGTTTCTGTCTGCGAACTATAAAATCGGTAACGTCTCGCGAACTTTCGTCCAGATGCTTCCTCGGGGGCTATTCGTGGAAGCAGCATCGCGCGAAATCACCCTTTCTCGGTGCGAAATTTTTTTTTTTTTTTGTCGCAGACTGTCATCGAATGACTCGTTTTATTTAATTAGGTAATTCTTTTTAAATTAAGTTACGTTGGATGTCCAGGCAAATATAAATATATTTTTCTCTAAAATATATTTTCTCTAAAATATATTCTCTAAAATATATTATAAATATATTTTTCTCTAAAACGTGTGTATTCGTAATGCGAACCAAACATTCTGTGCGAATTAAATTTAATTCAAATTTCGATATGTAAATTTATTAATACGCATTTGAATTAAATTCGAATTAAATTTAACTCGCACAGAACGCTTGCGGTTTGCATCACGAATATTTACTCTTCCATAAAAGTTAAAATTCTTTTTAATTCAATAAATTCATTTTATAACTTCTCTTTAAAGAAAGAAGGAAATATAGAAAAGAATATTGCTTTTATTCAGAAATGTTATTAATTCGTATAGATTGCTGAATACGCGCCGAGATTTATGTACGGCAATAAAAAAAAAAGATATATTGCGAGCTTTATTTTATTTTTCTCCGTCGTAACATTAATTTTGCTTCGCGAAGTATATAATACGCAGTTACGTCTACACTTGTCCTCTTAGCATTTAGCGTCGAGGCAGGCTTGATGACTAAACTGACTGATCGGAAATTGTGATACCCCATCCGTTGCACAGATCGGCGGAGATGAGCGTCTCTAAGGCGGTGTCGCAATTTCAGTTCCATATATAGCGCTTATGCAACGCTTAAGTAAATAATAACGCGCGTGTCGGAGTGAGTTTTGAGCGAGTTCTCTCTCTCTCTTTGTGAACTTCGTAATAATAATAAAATGTTGCTCCTTCCAAGAGAAATTGAAAAATTTCTGATGCGGGTCCTCCTACGCGCTCCTCCGTAACGCGTTGATAGCGAAACCGGGGGGATTTGTGAGAGGCCACCGCAACAATCGGCCACTTTCCCCATTGTCCCGCGTCGCTATTACCATACGCTTAACGTTGTACAAACACACTTCTCCTTTCAGACTTTTGACAATACGCATTATACCGAGTCAATAGTCCCGTTTCTCGAAATCGTCAATGGACATGACTTTAAATAGGAATTTATCGGTACGCTTAACTATATCATTGTGCGTATATTAAGCATATAATAATATACATGTAATCATTTCCATTTATCTCTGCACAATACGAAATGAATATTCAACGTTGGACAGAATATTGAAACTTGCTTAATTGCATTATAATAACGACCTTTCATTTTTTTTTGTTTTCTACAGGTCTGAAGTGATGAAGTTTTGTTTTGTTGTCAGTGCGTTTTCTTTTTTATATTTTCGGCGTCTTTAAACGTTCAGGAAATTTAGCGATTATTCAAGCTAGCACCTTCAGGACAAAACGTTTTCCCCTTACGATACAGTCGAGGACGTGCGATATATACAACGGGTGGCCTTCGCGCGCGACGCGTACTCGCAATAGGAATAACGCGCGTTCACACGAGTTACGCCGCCATGTGGATACAAAACGGTGACCCTGGCTCACTGACCCTTTTAGCGACGAGAAGAGCCTTCGCATCGCGCCTCTCGTAAACACTGGACTCGATGTTGCAATCTGCGGTGCCAGCCTCGGTTGCTCCTTTTCTTTCTTTATCCGTCGCGTTAGGCGGAACGCCGCGACGCCTAAGCGTGACTAAAAAGCGATTAAAAATAGACGGGTGGTCGGTGGCAACAACTGTTGCCGCGACAGATTGCATCCTCGTTATCGCCATTTTTTTTTTTTAAACCCGTCCTATTATCGCCGAGGTCAGCACGTTTTTACACAAACCAGCCGCAGCTGTTCGCACGTGTATTTATTTAGTTGTTCAATTTAAAGTCCAACGTTTTTTTTTTTTTTTATTATAGACGCTATATCAAAGACACTTCCGTTGAAATTGTCTTTCGATATAGCGAGGAAATCCCGTGCGCAAAACTGGACTTCGCACCGAGTCTAATATCACTCGAATGTTATCGTCTTTGGACTTTGATGTGTGTGCAATTAAATATATCTGCGTATCGCATGATTATCTTCAGATCGAATTGTTGCGTTTTTGACCGGAGTTACGTGTCGGTTCCCTTTCTAGATTTTGTCTGACATCCGCGAAACAAAGGTTCTTCATTAGCGAGGCCAGGTGCGTTTCGCCTTATATTTGTGCGTGTTATCTGTCAATTAGAAAGTCAAGTAGAATTAATGCGTTTCGCGACTAGGCCGGCGATCGTCTTAGAGACGAAAAAGGGGGGAAAGAGGCGACAGCCGAGAAAGAGAAGAGGGAAGCCATCGAGCGAGAAACCCTTCGCGCGAGGGTTTCGGAAATTCGGCACCGCGCCAATTTTCCAAAAGCAGAACGATGACTAAGCCGCTCCGTGTACACGGCCAATCGGGGCCCAAGCGCAATTTTAGCACCGCCAATCGCGTGCCACCTGTCTCGTGGGAATTGCCACCCCGAGCGTCAACACAGCGTTGTCCGTCGCGCACAATTCTCTTTATCTGTTTCTCTCTTTCTCGTCGTTTCTTCTTCTTCTATTTCTTTTCGTTGAAAAAGCGCCAGAACGCCATGTCCTATCTTTTGTACGCACGTCGCGATCTTATTAAGATCGAATATTAAAAGCGCCTGCATCTTTCAATATCTCAAAACGCGAGACGATTGCGTAACACGAAAAACTCGCCGCCGAGAGAGTCACTTTCAAAGTAGCGTAATCGCGGCTGATGATCGATTGGACGTGGCTAGGCGAGAAGAAACCGGCTATTAGCACTCCGAGTGCTGGAGTCCGGTCGACAAACGCGCGCGCGTAACACTATCCGCATAGTTATGAAAATCTCGTTTCGAATTTTTTATCAATTTTCCGCCTGCGTGTAATAAAGCAGATATGAACGTGTTGATATATATCAAAGCGAGTAACACGAGCTTTTCCTCGTTCGTATCGAATAACGTTTTGCGCGATACAATTTGTGAAAAGGCAAGATATAACGTTCTGATGTTCCTCGAAAATAAATTAAGTACAGTGGCTCCGAAAAAAGTATTGACACACTCAGGTTTAATGCATATAACGGTTTGGGATTGTACGTCTTGTAATGGAGTTGGAAATTGAGCGTTCATCAAAGGAATTATGATTGCTCATATTTGTATATCGATGTGTTGCGAGATAATTTACCTACAGAATGCAAGAATAAAATTTTCATATTAAAAACTTGAAGAGAATTGTGTATTTTCTAAGTGAAACGCAAGCGTGTCAATAATTTTTCGAGTATACAATTTTCGCTTTTCTTTTTTTACTTGCTTCAATATTGAGAGTTCTGGAAGATGCGCTGCTTCCGTATATTATAAGACATATTAATGGACATATTTTGTATTAACATATCACTTCGCTATACACAGTAGAACTCCAGTAATTTCGAGCACTTTCGACTTCTGCGGGCCAATAGTTTCCCCCACTATTCATGATCCTCCGTTATTTTTGAGTTACTGCGCAACTCGTACCGTATCTTTCGTCTCTTGCTACCAGTTGGTCGCTGGAAGGGGAAAAAATGGAAGGGGAAGAAAACAATTTCGAGTTCTAGAAAGTATGAGTCCCGTGTGCTCGAAATTACTGGAGTTCTATACTGTATAAAGATATTTTAAAGAAGTGCCAATACTTTTTGGACTCACCGTACGTGTAGATAAATTATTTTAAATTAGACAGCTGTGTAAGAATTCGAGCTTATGTTGAGGAGCACTATAGGCCGGAAGGTTATAAAACGGCATTGAATTTAACACCGCAATTAAGGAACTCTATTCACTGTTATTGTACAAAGTCTTTTTAGTGCGCGGTTATAATTGCCAAAGAGACTATTCTCTTGACTGTTCGCTAGCGATTGCCATGCTCGGCACTTGTTTTCCGCGAATCGGTAGAATTCGGCAAGCCCGATTGCCTACGGTGTTTACCGGCACAGTTCTTCACGCAAAACACGGAAAGGACACGTGTACAGCCGTTGCTGTAAAGTATCCTGGAAGATTCCTTACAACAGCTACAATTGTTTTAGTTACAATTGCACGAACTTTATTCATAAAGCGAGCAAGAAAGTGGAAAAGAGGCAGTTTTATGTTACTATGAGGGAGTTAAGAGACTGTTTTATCGTCGTACCTCCGTTCCCTCGGCAGCCGATCGATCTGTCTCTATTAATCTCAAACACCTGGATCTAGCGTGGGCACGACCCTTCGTATCCGAAACTCGTTCACAACAGTTCGCTTTCCGAAAGCGGAACAATTCCGAACAGTCGTTCGAAGAGCAAACAATTCACGAAGCTCTTTCTCAGTTTCAATTCGAATCTCTACTAAACGAGAAAAAATACACCAAGATATTTAATCCTTAAAGTACTGTGAGCTGATATATCCGCTCAGCGAAAAGCTGTCGTTATCGTTTGAAAAGCGGATAAATCCGCTATTCAATAATTGAAGCTCATAGAATTGGACGCGGAGTCGAAAAATGAAAAATGAAAAAGCTCAATTATATATTGCGCAATTATTCAATAGTTTAAGATCAAATAGAAAGGTCCACAACGCTTGTTATTTTCATATATTTTATATTTTATTTTTAAATAAACTGTACGGAGCGCTCAGTCGCGATATTTTAAGAAAACCAAAAAATTGAAACCGCAGTATTTTTTTTTAAATCTGCTTGCAACGAATAAATGTCTCATAAATGCGTTTATGAATATGTACGCTGTCCAAAACGGTGGCAATTTTATCCGTGACAAATAAATCGACATCGATGACGGATTAGTTTAGCCGAAACGTGAAATGGCGAGCACAGACGTCTGGGTGGTTTTCGGAAATCAATTTCGCGCGAATCTCTCCATGTGCGAATTTTTGTCGTCCCGACAAATGTCGCCAGGCAAACGCGGACGTTCAATATTTTGTCAAGCTCGTTGAAAACAGATAGAACAAAACAAATACAAGCTTCATATTTTTTTTTTCGTGACATGAACGTATTGAGGAAGACGTACGAAGAATAAAACTCTCGATAAATGACAGACCGACGCAAACGACAAATCGATTTTCCTTCAGCAGACAATTCGAAGAACTATCAGTTACGTCTTTCGGATAAAAATAGAATGTCCGAAACTGATATGTGAAAACACACACGTTGACTTGTGTTCCGCCGCGCTTGTACATATGTCAGAAATGATCGATGATCCAGTTTCGAATGATCGACGATTCTCCCCTCGCGAGGAGGATCTCTCTTTCGTATATGTATAATCGAAGCTCGCGCATGAACGACAAAGAAACCCTCATAACGAGGCAGCACGAGGTGTGCATTAAACAATGCTTTGTTTTATTGCCACGGAAACGCTTCATTGTCGTCACGACTCGGCGAGCATAGTTCTGTGTGTCTCTTTTATCGTTTTCTCTCTCTCTCCTCCTCTCCCCTCTCCTCCTTCGTCTTTTTCTAGCGTCTATTCCGGGATAACGAATTTGCTGTAAAACTGCCCCCGGCAAGACAAATGGATCCCGCTGGTTGAAATTACAATATGAATCGCGCGCCCACCTTTTCGAGACAGAACCAAGCGGGGAGAAGATGGCCCAACGGGGGTGGAGAGGGGAGAGAACACATCATTTCTAGCTTTTTAAGTACCGGTCTTTACCTATTCACGAGCCGTACGAACGAGCGACTGAATAAATTTACGGGGAAGAAAGAGACGGTGTCGTATGCACGTGGCAGAAACAAATGCGCAGGTCTCGTTGCTCGACGATCCCCTTCGTCGCGACATGAAAGCGTGAAATCCGTAGCAACCCGTTCGTAACGCAGGATTTAAGACCGGTCCGTGGGTTTTTTATTTGTAAATCACATTCGTTCACATTGCACCGAGCTTTATCGACACTCAAGTTCTGATAATCAACGTCAGAAACAAAAAAAAATTCAACAAATCTATATCCGAATTTAAAAAACCGCCTTCGTCGCGTTTCCACGAGCTCTGATTGCGTCGAATACAAAGTGTCATTCTGATGAGTTATCTTTTAGTTTGCTATAATCATTGCATTATTTTGTTTAAAATTTAGATGAAAATTTTTAAACAGTAAAATTCCGAGGTAAAAAATAAGTTTGCTTCAATTATGCGTCCTCTAGATTACCGTGGATGTGCAATCAAAGTGCTGCCGCGGCAAAGTGCCGCATTAAAACTTGAAATTCACCGATATTCTCGCGAAGGCGGAAATAGCTAGGCAACCTCTCACGTCCGAGTAAATGTAAATTGGCGTAGAGTTACGACGGCGCGATGCTTATCCGGAGACCGCAGGTCTCTGCGAAAAAAAAAAAAAAAGTATCGTGGATGGTCGGTTAGTCGATAAAATTTACGAACGGTATATCGTGTGTGTATCGCACACACGCAACACGGTGTTCTTATCCGCCCACGCTTCCCAATTGCCCTATCGCGCGCAAACAAGCCCACGTAATGCGATTAATTCGGCACGAGACGCGGGCCGAAGGTCGCGTTCCGTTTCGTCGCGAGGTAGCGGATTCAAAAGTGATCATGCACGAGCGCATTTTTTATACTCGCGAGTTCGTCGGTTCATCCCGCGCGTATTAATCAGATCGGACATAAGACGATTATTCGTCGCGGTGGAAACGACGACGATCTCGCGCACACGAGGACGTCTTAGAACCGAAACGGATTTGTCTCGTAATCGCTAATCTGTGCGTTCCACTTTTTTAAAATACCACGTGTTGCATCGAAGAAATCTCTCGACGCGAGTGGTTTATTAACTAAAAGATTTATTTGTTCCGCCGGTGAATCTACGATCGCGGAAGCGAACAAATCGGCTATCTCTTTGGGATTTGTCGACGTTGTTTCACGTTTATTTTCACGATCCTGGTAGGTATAGGTTGACGTCATTGAAACGCCGATCGTTCGTGTCGGCTTTCTTCCATCTGGCTACTAATAACAATGCAACCTGCACCAAGAAACGGTAATTCCACTACATTTCTTGCGCCTTCCTCTCGTGTCGACTCGCCGGCGCACCTTCTAGAGCATTAAATAGCACGGTATGCAAAACGATCGGCTATGAAATCATTTCTCCGCTCTCCGGAGCGATGTTCGAATCGCTGTTCGATTGGTCTCTAATTTAGATTTCGATCTGACTTGTGAAAATAAATCGCAGTTTTTATCCGAGAAGAGAGACACATCGTAAGCGATTATTAGCTACTACTTGAACACGATTTTTAAACGCCGGTGTGTGTGTGTGTGCGCGCGCGCAACCGATCTTTTTGCTTGATAACAATGATAGTAACAATGATAATAACTGCGTTTCGCAATAAATCGCGAGTAATGAAAAGCGACGCTGTAGATGTTTATAATATTGGAGATAAATGACTCAGAGATTGAACTGAGAAATCATTCAGCGCGCTCCAGGGACACCCTGAACAGTATAAGACGTTCGTCATCGTCGATTTCGAGACGAACGGATTTTATGCAAATTGCACGATAAGACCGCCCGTCGATTCTGAAGTAATAATCGCCGCCGGCGTTTTCTCTCTGACGATCCCTCTCTGCGAGTTTCTTAAAGCTCCGTCATCTCTTAAGTACGTTCCTTCTTGTGTATAAATTTTTCATAAAATACAGTTAAACCTCTCTCACTGAACTCAAGAACCTTTACATTTCGTACTCGAATGCTTGCTGGCATCTCACGTAACCCTCTCTTTCCCAGTGAATAAATTTAAATTAATTTTTAGTTTTTTTTTTTAATAAAAGTAGTAGGTTTTGTACATAGCAATAGGTTTTATACGTAATTTAAGAAAAAATAATAAATTACATGGAGAAGTTGTTTAAAAATTCTGGAAAATATGAAAATAGTTGAATCTTGACGGAAAAAAACCGCGAAAAAAATTCGAAACGAGTGAGTCAATCATAGCTCGGGGGGAGAGAGCACGAAATACAAGTCGTCATCGACGATCATGATTTCTGGGCGTCGTTCGTTGATGCAAATCGCTCCGCCAGGTAATACATCGATCTTGCGTATCGCATCGATCATTGCGCACCCTTCGCGATCGGTCGCGCATTCCTCGTCATTGAATCAGCACTGGCAAATAACCATTATACGAACGCACAGCCATGCGGTATTGTTTTCGTAAGATAGTGTCAATTAAGCGACGGTAGATGTAAACGCACAAAAAATATAGGATATTAATACGATGTATCGTCGAGAGAAGTGCGCGTAATGATTCGCTTTGTTACGAGACAAAGTCCTCACGTCTTCTACGAATGAAACAATTGTCGCTTTGTAGTTGCTCATATGTCGCAAATAAGGAATAATGAGGAAAAAAAACAAAAATATTACATTTAATTTCTTATACGAAATAAAAATATATATCGGATAAAATTTAAAAAAAAAAGAAATATATCGATGTTTTTTAAACGATATTTCGCCGTAAATGCAAGTAAATCGAAACTTTTCAAAATAAAATTCGGATCCGCTAGATCAGACTCGTAAAACTACGGATTTCTTTTCACTCTGCTCAAATCCGGTTCCGTGAAAAATTGCGACTACTTACGAAATGGAAAAAAATGCCATCCGTCGTAACAAATTGCATAACTCTTCGCGAGCTCCGCTTTCTCGGGTGCGACGGATGTTCCAAGCGTGTTGCAACATTTACGCGAATTAAACTAAAAGCACTTTGCGGACTTGTGTTTTCCTGGAAAAGCTCGAAATGTCGCGCAGTTCCGAGCGAGCGAAAAACACATTAATTAAGAGAGAAGTAGTAGTATTTTTGGAAAGATTAATTAATTGTCCCGTGAAACTTGAAGCGATGATGCAAACAACAATATTTTCCGACTTCGAAACAGTTCGTAGAATTAATTTATTTTTACTCTATTTTATTAAAGTGACATTAAAACCAACAGTTTTTTATATAAAACTAATTGGATAACCGAATGTAGATATGATTGTAAAAAAAAAAAACACGCACACAAAATTAATCTGAGCTTTGACCCGCGGCTCGGATCGCGCTGCAAATTAATAAGACGCGCGATTGTGTGCTCGCCGTGCGCTATTGAGATCATTGTCGGCCTTGGCACGTTTTCTTTTAAGGATCAACCGATTAAGGTCCGCCTCGAGGTGTTTGCGCGCCATTCCCGCCGTTCTCCTACGAATTCGCGGAACTAGAAAATGCACATTACGCATTATCAAACGAATCAGTGCGCATTATGCAGAAATGCAAATCAACGTCCATCGTCGGTCGCGAGCTCAAGGGGAAAATTGTCGCATTGTTGTGCAACACACGCGCGGCTTTTCACTCTCTTTCTTTCGGTTGCGCTTATCTTGCGCCATTTTTTTTTTTACGCGCGCTTTTTGCGAGAAGTCGCGAAATAATGTTAACAAACTGATTAGAACGCGACGATAACGATCGAATTACGGTATCAAACAGTTGATAAAATCTAAAGGTCGGCTAAAGGAACGGCTTTTTATCAAACTCGTTAATTATGATTATCACTCTCTCTTTTCTCTCTTCCACGAAATTTATACATTTTATCATTCGTCAGACTACAAAGCTTTGATATCTTTCATCAATGTGTTTTTCCGAATAAAATTACAAAAACGCCAAACTATTTTTTCTATTTTAAAATTCTTTAAACTATGTTACTACAAAATTATACTTTTTTTTTTATAAATTAGCTCTACACGTATATTTATATTTTTCCAAGATATTGACTGCAATTTTAAATTTATTTCACACATCGCGTTCGCATCATTAAATGAGTTCTTTTCACACACAAACAGTAGGAAGTAATTTGACATAACAACGGTGATTTCTCACAACGAAAAAGGGAACCTTGCGTAACTCTCGATGTACTTGCTATTGTACAAACTACAGAATCCGAAGTAGAATATACAGTTAAATTAAGTAACGGGGATTTGTGGCCTTGGGCAGAAATCATTGGTGTGACCGAAAATTCGTCGGTTGAGTGCCACTGACAGCCCAGCAGGATGTGGGAGGCGAATGTCAAGGCTAAACAGTCGCAGTGTCCCGCTCCTCCACCTTCTCTTCTCCTTCTGCAGTTCGCCAGCTCCTTCCTCTCCGATTCTGTTTGTGTACCTCGATTTTCGCCTTCTTTTTAACCCCCGCCCGTACCCCCGCGATCCCGTCGCTGCCACGAGAGAGGAGAGCTTCAGCGCCCGCAGAAAATAATTTATGAAACAGCCGTTGTTACGCTCCTGCGGGTTCTAGAGCCGTCTCTCCTCCTCCTCCTCCTCCTCCTCCTCCAGTCTCCTCCGTGAAAGAATTTGTAAGAAACGCGCGACGTAGTTACGAGGATTCCCGCGGACCACATATGTTCTCTCGGCAGTACAAAGTTATTTTCAACAGTCGTAACAAACCGTGGCGAATATGTAGCGAAATTTGCGCACGTTCAGTTCTAAGCGAAGTTTATGCGAAACTGTTTTTTTAAATTAAAAACTTTCATGTAAATTGCCGCGTGTCGAAAATTTATGTTTCCCGCACGGGAAACGCGGAAAACGATATTGGTGCAATACACATCCGAGATTATTGGCGCTATATGGCCGGATAGAAAAGAAAAAGAAACTAATGAAATGATTGCTAAATCATGGAAGGAGATCATGGAAGCGTAATAGAAAGAGAGTAAAAGAAGCGGAACGTTGATTAACGAAGCGAGGCTCTCGGCTTGGCTCGAAATTCGCATGATCGCTAAAAACCACAAGCAATAATTATCGTCGTTGCGGCGGCTGGACGTGGCAATTACGGGCTTTCCATATAACGGGTAGCCATGGAAACCCCGTCGTTGGAGCAAGACTTTTTCGAAGCCCCCCCACAGCATCGTCGGACGCGCCGTTGTCGGTCGGTGTGTTGGAAATTGCTCTAATAAACTTAGCCACACTTATGTAGGGAAAGATACGCGCGTTAGAGGCGGGCAAAGAGGGACTGCGAGAGAGAGATAGAGAGATGGAGAGATAAAGAGGAAATTTATTATCGCTGCCGGGAAATCTCAATGCCTGTTTCTCGATTGTCCTCCATTTCGTTCGATTAATCGATATACCAGATGTTGATTGGCCGACTTTTATTACAATTACTGAATCTAATTGATAGAATTAGTTGCTAAAAATATAACGAGAGAATAACAAATAAATAATAAAAATGTAATAGCGTTTTTTATTTTTAACACTGCACGTGTTTTAAATTTATTTTTGTTAACAAAAGTTAATTTGATGACAGTTTTCTGTGAAACAAATTATTTTCCTCTCTCTGTCTTTTTACTTTTATTTAATATTAATTAAAAGATATTTGTATTTTTTTAATAAATTGATTCTCTTTTCTCACTTGACTCGAACTTAGTTCGACGGATGAAACGAGATCTCCGTGGCCAAGAGTTTCGCAATCGGCGGAATCTTCCTGCTTTCAAGAAAGCGGATGTCGCCTACGCGACTCGGAAAGCGCGCATTGCCGCTCGTAGACTTTAATAGGAATCGCCATCGCGTTCATTGTGAATTCCGGGAGGAGTATAGCCCGGGAGTTTGGGAACGACCGGGGCTAGATATTAAATTACGTTTAATAACATTCAGAATCGACGAGAGAGCCCCGCCGCCAGGCCAAAAGCAACGGTCGCCCTTTTACTGACGTCGCTGTCGTCTGCCCTCATGCCGTGTTAATTGCACCACCATGCACGAAAGCATTTTATTGCATCTCACACACGAGCCACATGCGTATCGCCCTCGAGCGTGTTTTCAACGAGATTCGTTAGTTTCTCCGTTACGTATACAATTTTCAGTCTTCATATAATGCCAAGCTTCATTCGATAATAATTTAGAACGTTTATATTTCAAATTAAATACAGGTATGTAAAATAAATATAAAAAATTAACTAATAACTTTTATAAACATTTTGAAGACTGTCAAAAATATGTGCGTGTGAAAATATAAGAAATTGAAAAATTATTCTCGAAATTTTTACAGCTCTTTCGTTATCGTGGTCACATTTTTTTCTATAATGTTCAGAACAAGAGGTTTTCTTAGTTTCTATATGTAATATCAACATGTGTAGATATTAATATGATACCTACAATACGTAATTTCAAAACTTACATCTGTATTATTAATCTTCGAGATTAATGCTTTAC
The DNA here is from genome assembly GCA_014825685.1 of Pseudomyrmex cubaensis. NCBI lineage: Eukaryota > Metazoa > Arthropoda > Insecta > Hymenoptera > Formicidae > Pseudomyrmex > Pseudomyrmex cubaensis. The sequence goes on along the minus strand of QVOA01005744.1, from coordinate 21,596 downwards.
TACGATGGGAGAGTCATTACATTTATCGATCTGAAAAAGAGTTCGCGAGCGAACACCCGGTAGACTCAGCACGGTTTAACGCGGCAAAGCTGCTTACTCTGCCGGTCGCTGGCCGTGTTGGCTGTCGGCAATCATACAGCATTAGCACTTTAACCTACTCGTTCCTCCAAGCAGTGGCCGTTTTAGTCGGGGAACTCTCGGGCGAGCAACAAGGCGCAGTTGTTGAAAACGACGTGCGAGAGAGCTGTTCCAAAAATAGAAAATTGTCGCCGTGTCCACACTTCGGCCACGTGGTTTACAAAATTTACTCACGAGCGTTTGCTTTAAATTAAGTTCCCACAAGACTTCCCTTTGTTAGAATTTTTAATTGAGTTGAATTTGTAAATTCAAAGAGAGACTGACTCATATAGATGTAGATACTCAAAACCTGCAGTTACTTATGTAATAGCTCACACACACACACACACGTAAAGATCCTTATATTTTATTTATATTCAAAAATTATTTTCTCAGCACCTTCGTGTTTGCAAAGATTTTGACTTTTTGAGAGATTTTTTCGAGGACGACACGTCCATTCTGTCTTCGAGCAATTAGCGAACACGACAGTAAATAGCAATTAATTAACTAATTAATTTGCTTAATGCGTTTTATTCGGACAAAAATGTCATTCAAAAATTTTGCCTTGTAATAAATTCAGATTTCCGCTGCAGCAACAAAGAGTGCATTTGGCACAAATTTTGGTTTAACCGGCGATCGATACTCTTGAAGGACACCTTGTGAATCGATGCGCACACAGCAAAAGTGGGGAATTATGCGAGGTGGCGGCGAGATACGGATCTCGTGATTGCGTTTTATGCGCGTATTATGCAACGCGGAATGTGCAATAAAAGAGCCGTGCGCTAATAAATAAATATCCATGAAAGGTCAGCGATATGCATACGCGATACAATTTCTTGCGGATCGACATAGTTTCGTAAGGTCAGTTCGCTATTCGAGAGGGAAATTTCGTTATGAAATTAGCGTGAAACTTTATTTCTCTACAGACTTTTTAGCAGATTTAGAATAACATTTGAAATAATATTAGAGCTTTGCTCCATGTCTTTTTTCGAAAATATATAAAATATTACATTTAACGTGCATTTCTTTTAATTTAATCAAATTTACATTCTCTTCGCATCGGCGTAGTATCGATTTTGCGCTAGGAAATTTAAAAAAGAAAGTTATGGACGCACGAAAAAATGTAAAATCATGCCACCCTCTGTTTCGTCCTGTGCCGATAAGGTAAACGAAACAGGAGAACCTATGCTCCGGAAAATTTATGATCCTTCACGGGCGCCGCGGGGGTGCCAAAGTGTAACAGACGTGGCGCCGGGCGTCCCGACGCCCAGACTGGCCGGGGCCGCACGCACGTTGACCGTGAAAAGTGACGTGCGTTGCAGCCGGACTGTGTGTATTCGCGATCGGATTTCAGCTGATTCCAACATCGCGCCGGGAGATAGCCGCTTTTTCGATTCTCACTTGGATCGAATTAAAAAACGCGTTAAAAAACACACACCATTTTTTATTCACCGTCAGTTAAAAAAAAAAATGCTAAACTTTGTTAATAAAATTTATAATTTGTCAATTAAAATTTGTAAGTTTTTATTAAATGATCACACAAAGTTTATAATTTATTAGTAGTAGGGAAATGGCCAATGTGAAGCAAAAAACCAGATCTTCGGGTCAATAGAATTTTTTATTTTAACAGACGTTTCGATTTGGGTCTTCTTCAGTGTCTATTTACAATGATTGTACAATTTGTAGTTTGCAACATTTGTCTGTTATTCTATTGACCCGAAGATCTGGTTTTTTGCCTCACATTGGCCATTTCCCTACTACTAATATTTCAAGAGGAAGATTTCTGAAGTTATAATTTATTGTTTTAAAAAACATTTTATTTAGAGCGCAATTTTTTGAAGTTAATTTTTAAAATTTTGATTGATTGACACATCTTTGACGTGCATAGACGCTATTTATGAAGCGATCGCTTCTACGAGAACGTTTTCTTAAGAAACTAAGCCAAGTTTACGCGTATATAGTTACAAAAACCCAAGAAAACATTCCAGCACCTTTTGCGGCTTGAATTCGAGCGCGTGCATCGAACGTCGCGTTCCAGGAACGATGAGATCGATAAAATTCGAGGGTTCCTCCACGTGTGTAGAAACACACAAGGCGTGCCCCTATCCTCCCTCTTTCCGTGTCTCCCTCAGTCTCTCGGCTGTCCGAATTAAGAATTCTTGCGCGGGAGAGTCCCCCGCGAGAGCGATATTTATCCCCCGCAGGTTCGGGGGATTGGTATCCGCCCTTTTCATTCACCCCTCGCCGACGGGGCGCAATATCCGCGGGGGTCACCGAATCGCCCTAGCAACACATAATGGCCGTGTGTGGAAGTACACATCGCCCCCTCGTTCGTACGTTGCAATTGTACGTTGCACGCCGATCAAAATTTCACCCTCGCGCGCCCGCGGTATCACATTCGTCGCGAACGATAAATCGGTCGCCTTCTCGCACTTAAATCCGCGATGGCTATCGCGCGAAACGAGAGAGACCGTAGTCGGTCTGTTTGGAAACAGCGCGTCGTCGATCTCGAGAACCGTTTTTTCGCTGTGAATTACGACGACAAGATAGGATCTCGTTTCCTTCCCCGAAGTACCTACGACAATGCCGATGTTATGGGTTTATGGGTCTTTATGGGAACGCCAGGGGAATGTTCGGAATCTGCTACCATTCTTGGATGCTTGAAAAGAATTTTGGGAAGAGAAAAAAAAAGAAACGAAAAAAGTTTTACTCACGGTAAGAAAACTATCCGTAACTAATCTCCCCGTAACTAATTATATTGCGCAATGATAAGTTATTATACCATTAATAACGTGACAATAGTGTTGGACTAGATATTAATTAACGATAAATGACACTGGAACCACAGCATAAATAAGCTTTTAATCAGCTCTTAAAATTAGTCCCCTCGAGCTGTCAGCGCGATAATTTTCGGGGAGTTTTACCTATCATTTTATTCCCCGGCGAGAAGACGGTGACAGGGCGTTTAAAGAGCTTTTAAAGAGAAGAAGCCCGAAGGGCATGCGAAGGGTCGAAGGGACGGATTAACCGAGAAAAGGTGATTTGGCGGGGTGGCTCGCAGTCTGGCGGGCGCCACGTCTGGATTTTCATCCCTCCGAGTCGCGCTTAATGTCGTGTAAGAAGTGTAAAACAACTTGGTATAGCTCTGACAGCCAGATCGCAAGAAACGCGCGCATGGACTGTAAGAGAGAAAAAGTTCGACGTTTCTTTCCGAGAAAACGAACAAAGAGCGCAGAAACGCGTTTTGCGGTTGTTATCTTTGAATGAAGAACAAAGACATTCAGTCACAAGACCGACGGTATTTGCATTTGTAAAATAATTTAATCTTCAATGTTATAAAATATATATGTCAAAAATACGTATTAGAGAAAACAAATAAAATAAAAAATTGCGTGTATTGTATATTATTGAAAAAAAAGAATTGAAAAAATAAACGTTGAAAGAAACATATTGAAAAAATAAACATAAATGTGAAATTTAATACAAAGTACGAAATTTAAGTTTACACAAAATACAGAAGAAATATATTCAGAATTCGAGGAGAGACGTTCCTTTGCATAATTAAAAATGTTATCGCGCGATATCTTGCGGATATTTATCGTAAGCGTTCGCGTTATCAGCAGCGCGTGTGTCACGACAGTTTATTTCTCTGTAATGAAAGAAGGACGAGGACGGGAGCGAAAAGGAAAGAAAGTGACGAAAAGGAGCGACAAGCAACGAGCCTTCCTTGGCGCCGCCAAGTGAATCACGCGTCACGAAATAAACCGCGCGACGCGTGTCGTTTGTAGGTCTCTGACATGAGAAATATGGCGTGAGAGCGATCTTTTCGCGGGCCTGTTCCTTCTTTGCTCTTGATTACTCGCAGCATTCGCGTAACACAAAGCGCTTCGATTTTAAATAGCTCGTCAAAAAATTAATTTCTAAAATTAAGAAGCGAGCAGGTCAAGCATGCGCGTGTCCAAAACAGATACAAAAGCTTTAAAATTATCTTAAGATGATTTGTTTAAAACAACACAGAAGAAATCAGAAAGTGTTGAGTCTGTCGTCAATTTGCAACAAAATAATTTTACGACAACATCGTATTTTCCAATGACATTACTGTCAAATGTTTGCGTGTTCAAAGATAGCGAATTTGTTGATCTTCGCTTGTGCACATATTAATTTCCAGTTTTTGCGTCAATGGGGGGTGGAAACATATATCTCGGTTTCCATTGCCGCGAATGGCCAGTGCAGGAAGTAGCTGAAAGCCTGCCACCGGCACCGGTGTTTTTATTGGCAATCGAGCGATAAACATTTACATCCCCTCCGTGAAAACAAAAGCTCGACGCGCGTCCCATTTTCTGGGACGCCGGAAAACAATCTATCTCGTCGCGCCGAGGCGAGAGTCGCGTGTCTCACGGCCGAGAAGTCGTCGCGCGGACGTTCATCTCACGTCAAAATCCCGTTTCGCATCAATAACATGTCATGCTGTCCGACCGCAGAATAATTCATTCCGATATCTCTAATTCTTTTAAAAATAGACGAGAACAAAAACACACACCGCGATACAAATTCGATTCCTCCTCGTCTTGACTTTCTTGCGACATTCAACAAAGAAAAGAAACGGGAAATTTAACGATAAAAAAATAAAATAAACTCTCGCTCGATCTTTTTTTTTTTCTTAGAACCGGTTCCAAGAGCGTGAGATATTAGAGATTTTGCGACTTTGTTTATCGCTTCTAGGCGGGCCGATCAACGTCGAAAGTTGCGCGCGTTAAGCTTGATCGATTCGTTATTTTAGGCGCATCTGAACGAGAGTTAGACACCGTCGGCGCACTGGCAGGTGTCCAAATGGGATAAGCCCTGACGTATCCGCGTGAAAGCGACTTCGGTGTGTGTCTACGTGTGTATTGAGTGTGTGCGCGTTGTTCACACGTCACAGCGAGCATCAGGAATGGAACAATCGAAATAAAGCGAAATTGGAGTTTTTGTTTGCGTTTTAATACACATATTCGTCCCATCTCGAGTCACCCGCTTTGATCTGCACGCGAATCGATCGTTCAACTAACAACGTCAAGTTGAATGACTTTGTGTGTCACGTGTTCGCAAACAGGGTTACAGAAAAGAGAAACAGAGAGTTTGAATTCTCTTTATGGATGGTTAAACGACGAACAAATACGCACGAAAATCGTGTCGAGGTCGCGAAAGCGATTATCCAACTGCTAGTTGGTTTCACAGTTGGCGCTAAGTTACTTCGCTCTCGGTGTTTGCCGAATAGGTGCGAGTATCGATAATGCCGAGTCGAAAAGAGCACCAATACACGCTCTCTTTTTAATAGTTATGCTCAGCGAGAGGTCTCCCAGAGTTTCCGGGAGATAACTATAAAAGGTTCTCTTATTTACGAGAAAATCATGTTAGAAAAAGAGAGACTCTTCTCTCTCTCTTTCTATGTGAGAAAAAAAAGAAGTGTTTTTATTCTTTGTTTTTTTCTCTTCCTCTTTCTTTTCGAAGAGACCTTTCATTGTCGGCTCGTTTCATAAAATGCTTTCTTTCAAACAAAGAATTGACTGAACACTTGAATAATAATTATCTTTCAAGCTTCGACCGCAAGGAAACACTTATTCCGGTTCTAAAAGAACGATTATTAGTTTACAAGCGGTGTGGCGAGACAACGTTAACGCAGTGTGTAAGTAGGCGCAGGCGTGAGAATACGCGCGGCGACTCCGAAGGCTCACCTTCCAGTATCTGTGTCGCCATTAAAACACCATTATCGGACGAGCGATAAAGGCTGTTGCGATCCGCCGCGAGCGGATTTTTCGAAGAGTGACTTCTTGTTGTTGAGACGCGAGGTCGAGCGTCTTTTCTTCGCTTGCGTGCTTGCGTAAGCCCTCCGCGAATCCTTGAAGACTCTTCCTTGAGTGATCGATGGCGATACTGGCGAGACACGAAACGAACTTGCCCTGGCACGCGTCGCATCCGTGCTCCTAATTGCACGTGATTCTGTAATCGCCCGAGAGGGCAATCAATATGCTCTCTTGGCTTCGCGTCAACTGACGTGTCCCCGCAGTTTCTCGAAACTCGCGATCAGTTTTTTTTTTTTTTTTTTTAAATCTCTTACTGTATCATTGCACTCATTTAATGTGCAATTTTGCGCAGATCAAGATTAAAACTTCAGTTACGTGCAAGAAATAATTTATCTCTCTCTCTCTTATAAAATGTTCTTTACGTGCTTGCCCTGATCAGTTCTTCGGGAATGATCAAACAAATTGACATCCGATGTCACGCACTACATATTCCAGCGATCCGGATCACACCTTTTGATCAAAGCTGATTCAATTGTTCCACACCTTAGTGCGAGAATTAAGCGGCGCAGAAAAAAAAAACTGCGATTTTGCGAAAGAGAGAGAGAGAGAAGCAAAGGCGGCGTAGAATTACGGGAGCGCACAAAGAGGCGAGAAAAAGAAAGCCGGCAAATGCGCAGAGCAACGACCACCTGAGCCAACAATAGTCTTCCTAATCCACTTGATGCACCGCCGCGAAGTTATTAACTTTTTATGCGACTCGCAGCTGCGCTCGGACACACTTCAAACAAAACAAATTCATTAGACGCGACAATGGACGGGAGTTTGTGTCTGTTCTATTCGTTATAGATAAGAAACGTCGCCTAAATAAAAAAAAAAAAAAAAGATAAAACAAAGCAGATTGAAATATAAAATTTCAGCACAAATAGAATTTCTTCTGAATTAAGTGAAAAATAATATTTAATATCTGCGTTGTACTTTAGTTTGGTTACAAATCTGCTTCTTTTTACTGTTTTATTTCTTTGTTGCAATAATCCGCGCGAGCAATAATAAACTGATTAATTTTATTCGCGCCGTATAAAAAATAACCGACCCTAGTTTATTTCGGTAATTTATACAGGGTTCACCCCGCAGCCGTTCATATATTCTCGCAACGTACGCGTTTCGCGGTTCTTTGATGCCTCGTATTCCCGACGGATCCGGCTGCAATAAAGCGTCTCCGACGCAACAAGACGCAATGCATAATACACGATACGAGATCGGGCTGACGGAATCTCACCGACGTGCTCTCTCTCTCGAGTTAGAGGATAATCTGGCAGACGCTCGCAAATCTTGGCACAACTCGCTCGAGATCCCGCGTTCAATGTAGGACGGAGATTGTGTGATTTATAATCGTTGGCGTTAATGATACATCTGAAACGCATCCATCCAGACGATAAAGATGCGGGACGCTAAAATTAAATCGGGGGATGCCCGAATTCGTCATCCAGGATGCGACGTTGCAGTAATATATATCAGAGCTCGTCGGTCCGGCGCGATGCCGGATGCAGAGCGCCGCCGGAATGACGACAATCGACATGGAGATTTCGCGCTCGGACGAGGTCGACGTCAGTCACGCGTGACACGTCGCTATCCGCGTTATTATTTTCGCACATTTCAGTTTGCGCATTACATCTCTCGGCAGTTTATTTAAAAAAAAAATATTAAAAAAAAAATTTATTTACCTCGAAATTTATTTTATTGTCACTTTTCCGTTTCCTCTTTGAATTCGATTTTACTCCGCAAAGGTTTCTCGTCCGACAATATTTCATTTTAAGTTTCTTGCTTACGTAAAGTTTTTTTTGTTTTAATTCTCTTGCAAGCGAGACGTTCTGGCAAAACGTCTCGCGGCGAGTCAACAAGCGGACTGCCAGTCGTTATCGTCGACTCGAGAATCAAGCTTACGCGAGTTTAATTCGATCTGGCAGCTCGCGCGACGTATATACCGCATGCACATGCACCGGCCACGTGTGCGCTTTGCTCTGGCTGACCACCTGCGGCACCGGGGAGATCTTTGTCGCGAAACGCAAGCGTAAACGCTCGCGTCGCGACGCTCGTGTGCACACGAGCGGTGTGTGCATAGCACATTGGCACACCTCGACAAGCGCGTCTCGAATTGCAATAAGAAAAAAAACATCGCGCGAACACCGTGCCAACGCGACGAACAAAGTCCCCGTGTCTTCGATCCTCGATCACGAATCCTCTCAAATTGAAATCTTTAAGTTCCTCAAATAAATTCTCTCCCTTCGCAAAGGGAGAGAATTGATTTGTGAGAAGAGTTTATTTGTGAGAGAATTTATTTTTTTACGTACGCTCGTGTACGTAAACGTAACGTATGTAATTCTCACTTATATGAGACAGAAAAGTCAAAAGCGGAGCTGTTTCGCGTTTAGTTTTCATGTCTTGTTGAGTGTATGTTACACACCGTTTCAGTCACGCGTGCTCGTGAAGGATTGAAGTTTCGCCAAAGAGAGAAGAAGGGGGAAATCCCTGATACGTCACGACCGCCTTCTCTCGTTTCTCTCTCTCTCTATCTCTCTCGTTCGCTCGTTCGCGTTTTCTCTCTCACCGCTGGCAAACAGTTCCCTCGCATGAAATCAACGTATCACCGACCGCTTTTTCCTGCCCGAGATACGGCCCTGCGTGACTAATCGTGACAAAAGTCCAGCGTGCGTCTCGTGTATCTCTCTCTCTCTCTCTTTCTCTACTGGATGCTGCGCGTCGCCGAACAACCGGCGCGGTGACTTTTGACATTTTACTCCCGCGAGAGACGTCCCGATTTTCGCGACTCTCCAACTGAATTTCCAGACGAGAAACTGACAAGAACCTCAGGTCTTAATGTCGAGATTTTTCGTTCCTGTGAAAGTCCGATTGTACAAAATATTTTAATGTCAAAAAATTGTTGTCGTCAAATTTGATTTTTTTTTTTTTCGGATCATGTGTTTAACCGATTGTATCTTTAAAAGATATTCACATTGATGGCGCGTCTCCCGTCGATCGTTGCGTGCACGCGCACGTTTGTGAGATAATAAGAAGCGTATCAGCTGTGAGTATAAAGATGCTTCGTATGTAACGAGATATACCGCGCGCTAACTCGCTAATTACTAATCAACGCGCGCGCACCGAGCGTGCACGCGCGCGCGCGCAAGTATAATGACTGGGAGTGCAGCGGAGCGCGCGGAACACAAACGATCCTCTTTTCTTTTTTTCTTCTTCTTGTTTTTTTTTTTTTTTCTCTCTCCCGAGTCTAAATAATGGCGTGTGCAACTGGGTCCCCGCCTCCGCCGCTCCGCTCGTTAAGATTAACGACTGGCCGACGAGCGCCAAGAGCGCTCAGAGACGCGGAGAGGGACGAGTCCGCAGGGAAATCCCCCGTCGCTCTTTCTCTCCGCAACACATCTCTCTCGTGAATCCTTCACAGAAATACACAATCTTCTCGAAAGAGGGTGAAAAATAAATTTCGAGATTTCGAGAGATTTGTTTTGTTTTTGAGAAATGATCTGTTAATGATTTTTATCTCATCTTGTTTTTTTTTTAGGTACTTATTTTGTAAACTCTGACATTTATGTCTGACACGATTTTTTTCCGTTGGTCAAAACGTTGAGAAACTCTGTAAAAATTCGTGGAGCTTTATTCAACATTCTATACCAAGGAAATAACATTAGTTTTGATGTATTTTTTATTTCTTAGAAATTCTTCCAGTAGACAGTTAATAAGATTTTCTTATTTTCGAGAATCGCCGGGACATTAACGTGTCCGGGGTTTACAGGATTAGGGTTAACTTCCTATTTGAACTACGCGAATTAACTCTGTGATCCTAATTAGTTTTAATTCATCGTTAAATAAAACACAAAATAAAAGTTCATTTAATTTTGGTAATTTAAAGGTATTAAGTGCGTTTGAATATGTCTTCTCTTTATTATTAGCAAAAAAAACCAGTTATTTTTTATCGCAATATTACGATGCATTTTTTGTTTTCGCATAAAAGTTTTGAAGAGCTAAATGCTTTTGGATATTTAGTTACATGCGCAGCGTTGTGTGCTATTTTCTCAACCAACACTCTCTTTCTCTTCCTCGGCGGCTCCGCGAGTTTGACTTTTCAGACTTTTTCAAACTGTCGTTTGCATTTTCGGACATCGCCGTGCCACTTTTACAAGCCCGTGCCGTCGACAAACGGGCGGCAGGATCGTAAACTCCGCAAGGATATCGCGAACGTGGTTCGACTTTATTTCGGTCGGTCCCGAAAAGCCGGCCGCGGGAATTCGTGGAAGGAGAACCAGTCGTTTCGAAATCCGCCACCGCGCTGTACCGGATAAAGAAACTGGTCCAGCAAACGGCGGCCGCAACCGGGAGAGGAACTGCCCGGTGGTGCTTGGCCGTCGTCCAAGAGTCGTGATGCCCGCGGATTTATCGCGAGGAAATCCTGACTGCGGACGCGTGCAAACAACGTCGCGCGGAAACGAGCAAACGTCGGCACGCATAAAGGCCATTCTACAACGAACGAGACCAACGAGTGGTTTTTTTTTTTTTTTTTTATAGCTCGGTTAACTTTAATTAATCGGCAAAATTTCCCGTTTCTTCTTGGAAGACCTCTGTTTAAATATGGCCGAGATTAATTTTAGAGTCTCGACCAAAGATGTTGAAATTGAATGAGAGAGTTGAGAGAAACGGTTCCACGGTGGATTGCGCGAGTTCGTTTCGACTTTTTTTTTGCTTTCGGTTATAGAACGGATTTAAAGCCTCGACGACAAAGAACGATAAGAAACCGCTCTTGGGGATCGTCGCGCGCGGTTGATTAACACGAAGAAGGAAAAGAAGGAGAAGGAAGAGAAGGAGAGGCGGAGAATAAGGCTCACGTCTCTGACCTGAATTTCGTTTCTTCCAACACGATTAATGAGCAGACGTTACACGCAGCAAGCGCGCGCGCGCGCTCGCTTTCTATCGCGCTCTTTTTTTTTTTTACGCGGAGGAGAATCGAAAACGCGAGTTTTCCGACTTGCACAAGGCGCGATATGGATCTAGAAACTCCGAGACGGACGAAATGCGCGTGAAATATTGCAGAATAAAATCGCAAAATAAAATCGAATCTATGTTTCAGATGTGTTTTAACCCTTCGCGGAAGGATCACACATGGGTCCCAGACCCACTCAAAAATTTCAAACCGGTAAAAATTAGTTCTCTTTTAAACGCTTATATCTTTGATACTACTAGAGATTTTTCCAATTTGTTTTTTTATCGACGCAGAATCGTTCAAACTTTCGATAAAAAAAAAAGAACAAGATTAAAAACCATTAATTTTTTGCAGAGATAATAGATTTCAAAGTCGTGTGGGTCTCACGGACTCAGTCCGTCCAACTAGTCGTTCGTGGAGTCTGTCTCTGCAAAGGGTTAAATATTTATAAATTGCGAGGTATAAAAAACTTGGTTTGCTCTTTAATCTTCTTCTAAATAAAAAAATCACGGCAGAAAGTTGCGCGACGTCTAGAACGTGTTTGCAGAACACTCGTATAACGCAAAAAGAGCACCGTTAAGAAAAAAAAAAAAGAACATATAGTTCTAGAGTGTTCTCCGCAACAAGTATAAGTCTGGTGACTCTCCTCCTCGTGTGTATCGACGTGATGGAGGGTATAAAAACGATGTCAGAGCGGCGCGAAGAGGCCGAAGAGGGACCGTGTTCGACGAGCTATTTGACCCCGAGGGGTTACGCGTTGCGTATATAACGATCGCGAGCTCACATACACAGATACCCAGAGCTACGTCGGATGCTGGATCCTTTCCGCGCTTTAAGTGCGTACACGTGCAAGAACTGCCGACGCACCACGTGCGTGCGAAAGAATGTCGGCGATTATGCCAGGCCAAACGCTCCCGCGGTCGGTCGATCGGTCGGTCGGTTCGCTTCTGCGAATTCGCCTTGCAAAATTACGACGGCACAAATCCGCCCGCTTCTTCTCCTCTCGGCTGCCAAAACGCAGCTCTCTCTCTCTATCTTCGGCCGTGCAAGAAGTTACGAGCGACCGTTAAAGCATGTCGGAGGTACAATATTGTCAACATTGCGGTATAATATCGACCTGAGAAAAAATAGATGCTCGCGGAATTGGAATTAATTTCGGCGACCTAAATAGGCGGCAGTACATTACAAAGCGAATTCTGATAATGCATTTGTGCATGTACAGGAAAAAGATAATCAGTGGAAAATTTTATTGAGAAATGTCCCGCGCGGATACAAGAGAGAGATATCAGAAAACTCGAACTAAACGAAATATATATTTGCGCACTCAATACTTGGAACAGAATGTTTTGCGATTATTTTCTAAAAAAAAAAAGAAATCTATTATGTCTAGTAGATTTACGGGAGAGAGTTATTTGAACGAGAAGATATAAAATCAGGAAGCTGAATCTAAATGACGTAATAAAATTTGTGATGAGATAAAGTATACTTGAGGTTTAAATAAAAAAAAAAAAATAAAAAAAAAATGACTTCGTCCCTGAATACATCTGTTCTCAGACGCGCAAGAGCAATCCTTCCACCTACTTTTCGGCCGCCTATTTCTCGATACCCCCGCGGTACTTAGCGTGCTGTCACGTCACGGGCATAAATCTTCCGGCGCTACCGATTTATTACACACGCAGGCATAACGCGCGCGTATATATGGCGGCTTGATATTCTTTGCTTTAACAACAAGAGCATGACGTTCCGAGAAATAATGTTTTTTTTTTTTGTTTTTTTACTTTGCTATTACGCGTCTCGCGACAAAGCAATGATAAAATATTGTTACAAACACTTATTGATGTTTTTAAGACTCCGTATCTCAAAATAGTTAATTTTTTATAAATGTTTATATTCATGTTTTGTGTGAATATTTAGAGATTGCATAAATTTCTCTTTCGTTGTTTACGAAACATGAATGTAATACATTAATGCAATATATTGAAAAAAATTAATGTAATACATTAATGTATTCGCTTTTTTTCTCAAAGTTTGCACAAATATTTATATAAATGTGTTTTCTCTACATTAGTTATTCTCTACATTGCAAAATCGCGATTTTATCAAGATTGATCGGACAATGGGGTTATACATTCGGCACGGTTTTTCTTCCTCAAAGCACGATATGCTAAAAGACTTGGCCTTGACCGTCTACACGTGGATTAGACAAGTCTGAAAAAGTAGTTCTTGCGGCCTTGATTGTCATGCGCATAGCAGATTAAGTAGAAGCCAACAAACGTGTAGTCAGCCTGTCAAAAGTTTAGAATGTCTCATTAGGTGTTTAATGTACTACTATTTATATTGCCTCTTGTAGAAGCAAGTTTTCTTACACACACTTAAAACGCGCTTATTTTTCTTAATTGTCACAATAACATATAAAACGCGTATTTAATCATTAATTTATGCGTATTTAATATTTAAATTTAAGCGCATTTAACATTTAATTTATTTATTTAAGTAAAAATAACTACGCAATTGAGTTTCTTCAAAAATGAAAATACACCTATGTTTTTGTTCGGAAAAGGGGTTAAAACATTTGCTGCTCTCACAGAATTCTGCGATTTTAGAAAAAAGACTTCTCTCATTTCTCACACAAAAATGCACAAAACAACAACACACGTGCCTTTTCTGCAGCCTTCTACAAAATTTACAAGATTGCCTCTTCGAATATTTGAACGCGGTTCTCTCGGGATCTCTCCTTCTATAAATTTAGGTACGTGCCTAAAAATAAAATTTTTTTTCCGAAGGTTGTGCCGTTATATTCAAAATAAATCCTCTTTGATGCTAAATCACACGGGATGATTTCGCGCGAGTTTTTACAGATTCTTGTTATAAGTATTTCAAGTCCTCGAATGCCCGTCCAGAAAAACAAGTGTCCGTCTATTAAATTGCGAGTTAAACGAACCATTTTATTACACATCTTGCCAAATGTTTTATAAAAAGAAATAAAATTGTTAAAAAGTAAACAAAAATGAGACTTACAGTATATTGTACGACTATACAAAACTGTCAAAAGAACATCATACAAGTAAAAGTAATCACCCTAAAAAAGTCTCTCCGTGTCTTTTGAGACAGGGAGAGACAGAGAGAGACAGGGAGAGGTCTCTCCGTGTCTCTCCCTGTCACTCCCGGTCTCTTCCTGTCTGAAAAACTGAAAAACTCAGGATAAGATATACGGTAGCGTCAAGACAGTGACATTCATTCGGCGGATACTTTTATGTACTTGGCGTCGAGACGCTACCGCGTCTCTTGATAAAACACTTTTTTTTTTTTATGTGTTCATCGCACTTGCAATTGTTTGTCGCAGTGAGATTTTATTGATCCGACACATGTTCTCGAATATTTCGAGATTTTACACTCTCTCTCTCTTTCTGAAAGTGGAGAGCTGCGGGAGAGTTTTGATAATTCTAATAATATCGCAACTGAGGAAGCTTACGGAAACTTGTAAGTTTCCGTTTAGTCTTAGTGAATATGTACCGAACACATCGAGAACGAGAGGACGTTTGATGTGCACCCAGATCACGTTCGCGACGCCGTGACTACCAACCAAGCAGGTTTCGAGACGTTCCGTTTTGTCGTCCAGGCTCGCGTCGTTTGGTGCCACCTTGCGCGTTTCGCACAACCGAAAATACACACGTAGATATACTTATTGCGAAGGATAAATATCAAAAAAGATAAATGGTATCTCTCGTCGATAAGACGTTCTTTCCCTACCTGGAAACAATAATACACGTCAGGAAGGGGGAGTCTGCCGCAATTGCATAGTTGTGGGCGCAGGATGCATTTATGAGCCACCTTGAGGAAACCTCTCGACCGTGTTTCATAATAAAGAATAGCTCACGGCTGATTTTTAAAGCGCCATATCTCAAAGCACGCGACTTGAACCTTGAAGCGCTCGTATATCATTGTAATTTAAATGGAAATTCGTCTGGGGAAGATCTTTTTCCTGACTGCTAAAGAGATAAGAAAACGTGATAAAAAAAAAAAAAAAAAAACGATTCTACGGTTTCATATAACTGTCTGTGTTGAAACTTTATTCAAACGTGTGCAAATTGTTATAGAATTTGAGATTTTTTTTTACTATCAGAAATTTGCAAGGAGAGATGCATTGTTGCAGGCGTTTGCGATCAGCAAAACAAAAACGTAACATTGCAGCTGAAACTTGCTATTTCCGTTTGTGAATAATTTCCGATCGAAAAGTCCCTCTCTCGCCACACGTACTTTCTTCGTCCTTTGTTCCTGCTAGTTTGCAACGCGAGATGCACGCGAGGGAAGAGACGGTGCGTGCGTAACTGCGCAGCGAGCTAATCTCGGTGGAAGATAAGAGAAACGAGAGCGAGCGAGATAGTAGAGCAGATAGAAATGGAAAAAAAAAAGAACGATTCTCTCTCTCTCTCTCTTTCGACAAGTTACGCAAATAGGAGGGGAAGAAACGCGCACACGTGGCAGTGCCTAGGTCAACTGCACACGATGTCCGAAAGCGAATTGACGAGAATATATCGAGATAGTGGGGATAGTTCGAACACAATCAGTGTTCTCAAATACAGTCAGTGAAATACGTCGAGTAATTTCGGACAGTCTCGTTAAGTTTTTCACACAAGTCACAGTCGAAGAAAAAATCGATGCAGAACAAATAAACGATATGACGACAAACAATAAAAAAAAAAAAAAAAAAAAAAAAAACTACAACGAAGCAAACAACACGCGTGCAAAGATCGTGCGTGCTTATGACGCGCGAAAAAAAGTGCACTCCCAAATACAAACAATGGACAGCAGCTTTGGCGCGTCGTTTGCGATATGTTTTTGTGCGCGGCGGACTTTCCCGGCAAAAAACGTTTAAATAGACTGCAGTAGCGTGCTTGAATTAAGCGTCGCGAAGAAAAGGGAGAGAAGACGCTCGCGCGCGAAGAACAGAAGACAAGAAGACGCTCAACGCGGTCGTTGGATGATGATGAACCCTTTGAATAACGGAGGAGACGAGGAAACCGAGCCAAATAGTGACGCACAAGGTGGTTGCGAGAAATAGACGAGCCCTCTTTCTGTTTCGCGCGCGCGCGCGTATTCGCGCGATAAACTCGAAACAAAGCGCTGTGAAATAACGTTAATAAAACGCGCGCTGAGGGCGCAACGTCGCGGTCAAAGAAGGGGACAACGAACTTGCGTCGTAATACGCACACTGTGCTGACATTCTGGGTTAAAACGCCGATGCGCAGAACGCCGCTCGCTCGCGCGCACGCAGAAATAAGTCGCGAGGCGAAATCGGGGAAGCGGATCCGCTTTCCGAAACAAGACGCGATCTTCAGATAAAGTCCGAGATTTCTATGTGAAATGCAAATGTAATTCTGTGATAACGACAAGTTCTATCTTTCGGATAAGTTATTATCATTTTTTTTTGTCTTATCTGAAGCTTGAATATTTTAAATATTTTAAATATTTTAAATATTTAAATCCTCTATAACGTGTAACTTTGAAATTATATTAATCTGATATTTGATCCGCGGCGTGTTGCATTAATTTCTAAAGATGGTTTTTAGGTTTGGACTACATTAGTGTCACTTTTTTTTTGTTGTCTTATCTGAAGTTTGAATATTTTAAATATTTAAATCCTCTATAACGTGTAACTTTGAAATTAATCTGATATTTGATCCGCGGCGTGTTGCATTAATTTCTAAAGATGGTTTTTAGGCTTGGACCACATTAGTGTCACTTTTATATTTTTTGTGGAAAGAGTAACCTGATTTAAAGTTATATATCGATATTATTTTAGTCTAATGTTACCTTACAATTAGCCACAATATATATTTTATTCTATTGCGTCTTCCTTGTAACCATGGAGATTGTTTATCGCAATTATCAAAAACATTAAGACAAAAGTAAATCTTTGAAAATTGTAAATGTTTTAATTTATATCTGGAGTTGATATTTTTTGTTGATGGTTTCGCGTTACATAAATTGTTTTATACTCACGAAAAAATCCAAATTATGAGTGAGTTAACTCTGAAATTGAAAAAAACTTGTAGTTTAGCAGAACAATATCAGGCTGTTATATTTTAATTTTTGTAATCAATGCCGATTAGAGACAGGAAATATGTATTGCTACATCTATTTTGAGCAAAGTTCTGCAACCGGACGCTTGTCTTTCTTTTTCTCTCCTCGTATAGCGACAAAGAAAATTAAAGAGTTTACATTAGATAAGGACTTGCGTGCTTGCCGAGCAAACAGATTTCTCGAGCGCTTTGTTGGGAATCGCTGACAAAGATCCAGATTATGCGCGGCCG
The DNA here is from genome assembly GCA_014825685.1 of Pseudomyrmex cubaensis. Taxonomy (NCBI): domain Eukaryota; kingdom Metazoa; phylum Arthropoda; class Insecta; order Hymenoptera; family Formicidae; genus Pseudomyrmex; species Pseudomyrmex cubaensis. The sequence goes on along the minus strand of QVOA01005744.1, from coordinate 4,395 downwards.
GTACTGAGAATTGCGATAACGGCGCGCATATAGCAAAGGCCTTTGGCCAGTGTAAAAAAGTAAAAAAAAAAAAAAAAAAAAAAAAAAAAAAACAATTCTATATCTTATTTAAGTTTATATAAATAAATCGATTATTTTTCCCAACTGTAGTAGTCAAATATTAGTCAAATGAGTTTCTGCTGAAAATAAAAAACCAATATCGACGTCTAAATGTGTTCTGCGAAATATTGATCGGGAAGTTTGTTCGGATTGTTTTCAACAATCAAATATCAAGAGATAACAGCTGTTTTGGATCTTTGAAGTGTCTTTGCGCAATCTCTTTTGTTGTAGTACGTTTAATTAGTTTATACTTTGAACTTATTTATTTTTATGTAATGAAAAATTCATGGAATGTTATCTTATAACAAGATAAGAACGAGTCACGCGGTTTCTATTGAAATTTTAGATTATTATGAGAATATTGAGAGCGAACTATTCGTATATGTAATTATTATTTATTTGTAATTTTGTTTCTTTTACATATAATTTTTATTTATTTATTCGTTTATCGTCTAGAATATGTCCTTGTCATACGTTTATTTGTTGCGATAAAAACACACGTTCGTTCATGCAGACTTTGACTTTTTCATTCGGGGCGACAGATTCTGCGCCCATGTGCGATGAGGAAAAGATCTCAAAAGGATTCGGAGAAGTCGGCAAGGCCATGCGATCCTTTCGGGGTCTGAGGTTCTTAGGCTCGCACGGAATGCGAGTGATAAAGAAAAAAAAAAAAGAAACCGCCAAATATCCTGCTGGAGCCACTTCCTCGTTCTAGGCTTTCTCTTTCTTTCTCTCTTCAAGACAGTCGGTAATGCTCGCATTCTTTGTTCAGTCTTTTTTTTTTCTTCTTTCGAAGACCTTTGAGACCGTTGAGTATAGTAACGCGTCGATGGAGAACGCACACCGATTTCGTCGCGCTTTACTTCGAAAGAACGACATTGCCTTTAAGAGTCTTCGGCATTGCGAAAAACAGGCACAGAAATATCATTCCAATATATTTTAATTCTCTAATATGTGTGTGTATAATATATCTCTGTGTATATTATATACAGGTGTATATAATATGCACAGAAATATATTATAAAAATATAGATATATTTTATACACACCTGTATATAATATACACAAGTATATGTACCTAGTGTGTACGTAATATATATCTCTATTTCTTATTTGATATTTATCTTATCTCCTATATATTATATCTGATATTGTATCTGATCTTATAGCATAAAAAATATTTTCTTATCTTTTATAGTATAAGATAAGGTTATAAAATATAGTATAAAATAAGGTTAATTGTATATACTTATATATAAAATACTTATATATAAAATAATGTTAATTGTATATACTTATATATTTATATATATATATATACTTTTATTTATATATATAGGATTCTAATACATTATAAATATCTTTCCGCTCTTCTTCTCCATCCAATTAACGCTCTGGTGATAAGTCGTCAGATAAAGAATTATTGATATTTAAAGATTTTCTGAGAAATTCTCGAAAACTTCTTCTTCGCGCAATTAACACGGCCAAAATAAATAATAATATTATCGTAAACGCGTTTACGTAACAAATTGTACTATAAAATTACATTGTTCGAGAACAAGAAAAAATATTGAAAAGCTTTCCGAGCTTACTGATTTAATTAAAGTAAATGAGAAATCCTGGTCACCGCGGTAGTCGTTAACTTGTTCGACGAATTCGACCATCGGAGAATATATACAGATAGTGGGCTTTCTCGTATTTAAAAGGCGCATCCGGCCACGTGGAGACCCGAACGCGAACGGAGAAAATATCATTTCGATGTAAATGCGACCCGGCTGTATAATGCTGTCGTTTGTCCGCCGACGCGAACAGTTCGAAAAATTACAGAAGTAGGCTGCCAATTTTCATACACTGACACGCATATAGTCGAAACGAGTATCAAGTTCCTTGTTCTTTCTGCCTGTTCACATTCTACTTGTTTATTTTGTATATTCATAAAGTGTATATATAAAATGTTAATATTTAATTCATACTATCTACCGATAATTTCCTGACGATAAAGCGTGAGCTTCAAATAAAAGCTGTATACTTTAACCCTAATTCTGTAAACATTGTTCTGCAAACGAAGCGATTTTTTTATTAGTTGCAAAAACTCTGCAAAACTTCTCACGGGGGGTTTCATTCCATATTAAGAAAATAACATTATTTTTGGTGTATTTTTTATTTTTAAAAAATTCTTCCACTAAGTTAATAAGATTTTCTCATTTTCCAGAATCGCTCGGACATCAATGTCCAGGGTTTACACATTAATTAACTCTATTTCTGTACGAACTCGCGGCTTTTTCTAGAAAGTCACGTATCGTGAGGCGAAAACGCCTTTCTTACGCGCCATCGTCATCGATCTTGCGCAATATTTGATGAGTCTCTGGGCCGTCTGCCAATTGCAAGCCAACTTAACGCATATGTTACGAATAAAGCGGTGATGAGGGCAAACGATATGAATCACGGTTTTCTAGTGTTAAAGCGAATGTGTGGTCGAAATGTGGTTTCTATGGCGAGCCGGAAATAATTAAAAATTATTATTATTATTAAGTCTACACGCGCGATATAAATTTTATGTCATTAGTCAACATATAAATCACTTTCGAGAAGATATGCAATAAATATGCAAACGTGCGTACGACACGTGTAAGCAACGTAAAATTGTAATAATAGAAACAACATATATATTTTCACAGAGATTTGTCATCTCTGTAACATTTGGCACAAATTATTTATTTCTAAATATATATGCCATTATTGTGTGTGCAAATATTAAAAAAAAAAAATCAATTTGCAAATTAAAAATTTTAATTATATCCGAGAAAATAACTTCACCGTTTATACACAAGTTTAAAACGGGGTGACGTTATTCGAGCCCTTGAATCGTGACGCAACATCTAGAAGCGAGCAGGTATCGAGGATTAGCGGCAGCCGCAATGTGTGTTGGCACCGACTCCGCGCGTCTGGCACGAGGACGCGATCGAGCGCCCGCTTGGCTCCCTTTGTCCCACGCGCGTGTACGCGTGCTCTTTGTTTACGCGCGCATTCCGCGAGCGAGTCCGTCGCGCGTGCGGCGAGCGCATCACGCTGCTGCTCATCGTTGTTGCATCGCTGCGCGTCGAGCCTCTCCCCCGCCCGCCGCGCGACGAACTTATCTGCATCACAAAGCGCTCGCCGCTTTAGTTTGGCCTACATAAGTACGTATATATTCCGACCGGCGTTTTCCCACCGATAACTAGAGTAGTGACACATCGAGAGCCGTGAGATAACACCGTCAGAGAAGATAAGGCGAAATTTTGCGCATCGCGACTCTCCCGAGACGTCGTCAAAATAACCGCGAGATCGATCTCGTCGTTCGATAGATCGCGCATGAAAGCGGGCGGTTCGAATGATTAAAAGAAATGAAAAAGTGAACGCGAAATCGCAAGAGAAACATCGCGAGAGAAGACACCGCCAATTAACCAAATAATACAATAATACAATGATGTAAACAGTAAAATACCAATAAGATAATTTTTTTTTTCTAACGAATGTCAAATATTATTGAACACAACTCCGCCTCGTGCTTTCCATTGTGTTTTTCCATTTTATCTCCTCGACATCCTTTACTTTTATTGTTATCGCGATAATTCCTGCACTTGCATAAACAGTACATAACGAGTAGTATTGTGGGTAAAGCGAACGAGTAACAATCGAGAACGTAACAATTAGATATTTTTGTGCAAATCGGTATACTTGTTCCTATCAGCGGCGAGGATCGGCTTGGCTGAAAATAAAGTGTGGATCTCTCATTGGCGGCCATTGTGCGCGCTTGTGCACAGAGTAAACAGATGAAATCTATTATCCCACGCGTCGTCGCTTAATAGCACAGAGAGAGAGAGAGAGGCGGCGCATCGCGATAAGCGCGCGGTTAAAATACAAAAATCAAGATAACACGCGCTTCGAACACACGGCACACACAACTTTTTATACGATTGCGTAATATAGCGGCGACGCATAAATTGAATGCGAACACTCTCTCGCTCGGGAGAGACTTACGTGAAAAATCGCGCTTGTTTATAAATGTCGTCGCGAATCACAGCTACATCTAAATACTGACACTTCTGCAAGTTTTGATAAATTCTTTGAAAAAAAAAAAAAACGATAAATATTATGTAACAAAAACACATAAATTATTATATATATTTTGTGTGTATTTATATTACATACATACATTTACACCTTGAAAAAAGTCTTTAGAAAAGAAAAAATCATACGCCAAGTACATAAAAACTATCCAAATATACAAACTATCTATTACATAAATCTTTTTTC